>RJWK010027602.1:0-16651 GCA_004363435.1 Platanista minor
AAAAAAAAAAAAAAAATTCAAAAATGACTTTTGGTTCTTTTAAAACGTTTTCTAGAAGACGCAAAACTACATTCACAGATGACATGATCCTGTATATAGAGACCCTAAGGTCATATATGACAACTCCACAGCTAACATCATACTCAATGGTGAAAAGCTTAAAGCTTTTCCTCTAAGAATGGGAACAAGATAAGGATGTCCACTCTTGCCATTTTTATTTCTCATGGTATTGGAAGTCCTAGCCGGTGCAGTTAGGCAAGAAAGAGAAATAAAAAGCATCCAAATTAGAAAGGAAGAAGTAAAACTGGCACTATTTGCAGATGACCTGACATTATATATAGAAAATCCTAAAGACTCCATCAAAAAACTGTTAGAACTAAGAAATGAATTCAGTAAAGTTGCAGGATACAAAATCAATACACAAAAATCGATTGAATTTCTATACGGTAATAATGAACTATCAGAAAGAGAAATTGAGAAAACAATCCCATTTACAATTGCATCAAAAAGAACACAACACCTAGGAATAAACTTAACCAAGGAGGCGAAAGACCCGTGTATTGAAAACTCTTAAGACATTAATAAAAGAAACTGAAGAAGACACAACTAAATGGAAAGATAGTCCATGAAAGACCTGTGTATTGAAAACTCTTTTAAGACAGTAATAAAAGAAACTGAAGAAGACACAAATAAATGGAAAGATAGTCCATGCTCATGGACCGGAAGAACTAATATTGTTAACATGTCCATACTACTACCCAAAGCAATCTACAGATTCAGTGCAATAGCTATCAAAATTCCAAAGGCATTTTTCACGCAAATAGAACAAACAATCCTAAAATGTGTGTGGAACCATAAAAGACCTCAAATAGCCAAAGCCATCTTGAGAAAGAAGGACAAAGCTGGCGGCATCACACCCGCTGACTTCAAATTATATTACAAAGCTATAATAATTAAAACAGTATGGTACTGGCAATAAAAACAGACACACAGATCAATGGAACAGAGTGGAAAGCCCATAAATAAACCCACACATATATGGTCCATTGGTTTATGACAAAAGGGCCAGGAATATACAATGGGGAAAGGACACTCTCTTCAATAAATAGCGTTGGGAAAAGTGGACAGCCACATGCAAGAGAATGAAACTGGACCACTACAGTCCGCCATACATAAAAATTAACTCGAAATGGATTAAAACCTTGAATTTAAGACCTGAAATCATAAAACTCCTAGGAAAAAACAACAGAGAAAAAAAGCTCCTTGACATAAGTCTGGGCAGTGATTTTTTTCAATCTGACACCAAAACCAAAAGCAACAGAAGCAAAAATAAACAAGTGGAACTACATCAAACTAAAAAGTTTCCGCACAGCAAAGGAAACCATCAACACAATGAAAAGGCAGCTTACCGAGGGGGAGAAAATATTTGCAAATCATGTTATCCGATGAGGGGTTGACCTCCAAAATATATAAGTAACTCACACAAACCAGTAGCTAGCAAAACGAGCAATCAGTTTAAACTATGGGCAGAGGACCTAAGTATCCATTTTTCCAAAGAAAACATATACAGGGCCAACGGGTGCATGAAAAGGTGCTCAACATCACTCATCTTCAGGGAGATGCATATCAAAACCATGATGAGATATCACCTCACACCTGTTAGAGTGGCTATTAACAAAAATACAGAAAATCACAAGGGTCACACAACTGTTAGAACTAATGAGTTCAGTCAAGGCGGTAAGATACAAGATCAACATAACATATAAAAATCAATTATATTTCTATACACTAGCAATGAACAATCTGAAAATATCAAGTAAACAATTCCATCCAAAAGAATAAAATACTTAGAAATAAATTTAACAAAAGCACAACACTTGTAAAATGCAGATTGCTGAAAGGAATAAAAGATGACCTATACAAATGGAAAGACATCCCATCTTCAAAACTTGGCAGACCTAATTTTGTTAAGATGGCAATGCTCCCCGTATTCATCTATAGATTCAAGATAATCCGTATTAAAATCCCAGCTACATTTTTTGCAGTAATAGACAGGTCGATCCTGAGATTTATATGAAAGCACAAGGGATCCACAATAGCCTAAACAACCTTGAAAAAGAAGAGCAAAGTTGGAGGACTCACAGTTTCCATTTTCAAAACTTATTACAAAGTCAGTAATCAAGACAGTGTGGCAATGACATAAGGCTAGACATACAGATGAATGAAAAAGAAAGGAGAGTCTGGAAATAAACCCTCACACTTACGGTCAGCTGATCTTTGGTGGGGTGCTAAGACAACTCAATGCGGGAAAGGAGTCTTTTCAACAAATGGTGCTGGGACAACTGGATATCAACATGCAGAAGAATGACTCTGGACCCCTCCCTCACACCATATACACAAATTTACTCAAATGGATCAAAGACGTAAATGTAAGAGCTAAGACCAGAAAACTGTGACAGGTGTAAATATTCATGATCTTGGATTAGGCACTGGTTCATTGGATGTGAGAACGAGACCCCAGGCGACCAAAGAAAAATACAGTGAATTTCACCACAATTTAAAAAAATCTGTACTTCAAAGGACATCATCAAGAAAGTGAAAAGACAATGCACAGAATGGAAGAAAATATTTGCAAACTATATATCTGATAAGGGATTTGTATCTAGAATCTATTAAGAACTCAGCAACAGAAAGGCAAGTAATCCAATTAAAAAATGGGCAAAGGATCTGAACAGACATTTCTCCAAAGAAGATATACAGGTGGCCAATAAATACATGAATAGATGTTCAACATGACTAATCATTAGAGAAATGCAAATCAAAACTACCGTGAGATACGACTTCACACTCATTAGGATGGCTATTATCAAAAAAAACATAGTGGGCTTCCCAGGTGGTGCAGTGGTTGAGAGTCTGCCTGCCGATTCAGGGGACACGGACGGGTTCGTGCCCCGGTCCGGGAGGATCCCGCGTGCCGCGGAGTGGCTGGGCCCGTTAGCCATGGCCGCTGAGCCTGCGCGTCCGGAGCCTGTGCTCCGCGACGGGAGAGGCCACAGCAGTGAGAGGCCCGCATACCGCAAAAACAAAAAACAAAAAACATAGGAACAAGTGTTGGCAAGGATGTGGAAACGGTGGAACCTGCATATGTGGCTGCTGGGAATGTAAAATGGTGTAGCCACTTCGGTAAACAGTTGGGAAGTTCTTCAAGATGTTACACGTAAACTTACCATATGACCTAGCTATTCAATTCCTAAGGGTATACCCAAGAGAGTGGAAAATATATGTCCGTACAAAACCTTGTACACAAATGTTCATAGCAGCCTTCTTCATAATAGTCAAAAAGTGGAAACAACTCAAATGTCCATCAAATAAGAAACGAATATGTGGTATATCCATAGCACAGAGTATTATTATTCAGCCATAAAAAGGAATGAAGTAGTGATATAAGGCCACACCATGGGTATACCTTAAAAACATCATGCCAAGTAGAAGTGACACAAAAGGCCATATATTGTATGACTCCATTTATATGAAATATCCAGAATAGGCAAACACATAGAGAAAGAAAGTAGGTACGTGGTTTCTAGGGACTTTGGGAGAGGGTGGAATTGGGAGTGACTGCTCATGGGTACGAAGTCCTGAAAATGTTCTAAAATTAGACGGTGGTGATGGTTGTACAACTCTGTGTCGATAATGAAAACGACTGAAATTCACTTAAAATTTAAATTCAAATGAACGTTAAAATGGGTGAATTTTATATGGTATGTGAATTACATCTCACTAAAGTATTATTTTAACAAACTATCTATAGTAGCATGCAGATTTAAGTGGTCCGATTTAAATGCACTATTACATAAAATTGCAAGTACTGTGTTCTTTACCATAGTGTATGTTAACCATAAATATCTGTGCCCCTGCCCTTAATATAGAGGTGTATATTTTCAGCCAGTGCCCCAAGCCACAGCGTCTACGAAAAGTGGCCTTCTAGCCACAGAAGTAGCCTGTCCTCTTAGGGTATTCCTTGAGGCTCTGTAAGAAGAACACTTATTTGTTTGCATCCTGAACTTCCAGGGTATTCTTGACCCTGGAAATGTTTTGGACAGGACTAAGCACATGGGCCACAAGGACTGGTATAAACTAATTACCTAATCTTAGAGAGACTGCTTTGAAATTCAACTTCCTCGATTCAGTTCCCAGTATTTCCATTTGTGTTAAAAGACTTGGCTCTCATTGGTTAAGAACAATGTCCAGATAGCGACATGACATTACATTTTGGTTCCCAGCATCGGATATGAAATCACTTCATGTAAAAACAGTAAAGCTCAGAACATTTCCTTCGATCACCTGATCATTAAGCAGAGATCTGACAGCCTCGTGAAAGACTCAGCGGGCAGAGTGTCCCCACTTCTTCTTCCACACTGTTGAAGACGGGCTAATGAGAGGTTAACTTGCAAGTGTAATTTTCTCTTGGCATCCTGATTCTGACTGCTTGCCTTTCAGCTTATACCCAGCAGGAAGATTTCATTTCCCCGCAGTTGAAGATAGTTTAAAGTTTATTACTCACATGCTAAAATGTTGATGTATCTGTTTTTGTGCTTGTTATCTGGATGATTAGAATGTTCTGCAGTGATGTTCATATCAGCTGTACAGCGCTGGACCTCCTAGAGAAGAAAACAAACATCGAGATTTCAAAGATTTTTAGACACGCTTTAGACGTTTAACAACAAGGTCGTAGAAAGAAAGGAACTATTTACATCCAAAAGCACAGAGTAGTCACACACTTCCCAGCCACACGGGCCACTGTTACCTCCCCAAACTCAACTTCAGAAATGATTACTGACATATCAATAACAAAGGTATGAAGGATGTGAACAAAATAAAAGGATTTCATTCTTTACTAGTTCATCAATCATCTACTTTATTCCAGATTTTGACCTAGGCGTGGGATTACAAAATAGTATCTCCTTTTGAATATGTCACAGTCGGATGGCTGAGAACAACATGTAAAAGGATGATGACAGTCAAATGCGATTAGTAGAAAAGAGGCCTGAAGAAACGGCTGGGAACACAGAGGAAGGCTTTAGACAGGAGGAGATGATGATTCATTCACCCGGGCCTTAAAGGATGAACAGGAATATTCCAGGCAGAAGAATAATCTCCACCATGATTTGTAATATGCTTATATTATAGTCCTTACAGCCTCGTTTTATAACTAACAGACTACAAATTGACTGTACTCAGCCCTGAAATGACACTAATAGAACTTAAACAGTTGTCATATCTGGCTCAAATATATATGGCTCTGATGCGTTATTTGTTAACTCTGAATTTATTTACATTATCCTCCTTTTAGAAAAACAGCAGTGGGAGAAGCAACTCTCCTCTCCGGTCACCTTTGCCGTGGATAGAAACATCATCCATTAGCCTAATACAAGATTGCTAAAAAGCCACATTTTTCTACACTGTGTGCTTCAAACCCAAGACTGCACTGGCGCGAACTAATAAGGGAAGTCATTAGCAGCGCACAGCTGCGGCAAAGAGCAGGGGCAAAGTGACACACGATGATCAGGAGAAATGTTTTACACGTAACAGATGTAACAGAGTTTACGAGCGTGCAGACTTTTCTTCACAAAGGAGTTGCATAGCAATTATGGATGATTTCCACAGCATTTACATCACGCATAATGAAACAAGGAACTGGCTGTCTTTCATATTTGCAAAGTACTTAGGAGGAAGTCACTGTGATCAAAGAACTTAACTAAGGTATAGAAACAATGGGTCACTAACTATTCAAAGAAACCATGTTCATGGACACCCGATTCCTGGAGGATATATATTCAATTTTTCGTAATTGTAGGCATTCCCAGTGGAAGGAAGGGAGGGAGGGAGGGAAGGAAGGAAGCAAGGAAGGAAGGAAGGAAGGAAAGGAAGGAAAGGAAGGAAGCAAAGAAAAAAAAAGAAGACCCACAGGCATTAATTCAACACACCTCTCTGGGGAAAGTGTGCGTTTCATGACAATTCTTTATCTTTTCTTACTTTTACTAAATGGATAAACGCTGATACTTGCTAGTCTATCTAAAATGGTTTATAACCTACAGTTTGGCCAATGCTGGTTTAAAGGGCCTTAAGGCTGCCTTTGGCTCTTTTCTCTAAAATAGATAATAAAATGTGAGCACAATGGAATGCGTCTGCTATCTGAACATCTCCAAGAACAGAAGCAACGCTAGCCATACTCAGAATATTTGCCTTTTAGAACTGTCTTGAAAGCCTGACGCATGCTCTTCTGAATAGTTTCAGGGCCAGAAAACCTTTGAAAATGGATTTGTATTCTGGAAGACATTAATTCAATCTGTACACAAATCCGTGAAATAAGCTGACACGCTTTGGTTTCTGGGTTTCGAAGGTCATACCTTTGGCGTGTACCTCTTCAGGGCTGAGCTGCTCAGGTATCTTGTGCTGAGCTTTTCAGCTTTTAGTACTTTAGTTTGAGATTCGCTTTGTTTATTGATACTTTTTTCCCATTGTGTGGCTCTGACCACACACTTTGGACTGAGGTGGGGCCTCTATTATCGTCTAATGCAATTGACCAAGCCTGCGTGGGAGCAGCTGTCTGTACTGTTTAAAGCAGCCATTCAATGTGGCCAATCAGACTCTGTGTTATCTAAAACTCTTGGTCTGATCCGTTGTCTGTATTTCACTTTTCCAATTATATGAATGACAGAAAACAAAGGATAGTCATAAATAATGTTAAATCTCATTTTATGAGAACCCAAGGGGTTTGCCTATGGCCTTCTGATTTTGTCTTGTGGATAATAATGTCATCTGTAATTCCTGGCAGTACTGCCTGACTCATTTAGATGCTGATAATATCATCTGATCCTGGAGTGGCTTTTCTCCATCAGAACTGGCATTTCAAAGTTAATGTGATTTTAATAGGTGTTAAAACCTTCTGAAGTGACACTGGCCGATAGAGTGTGTACAGTAAAGTTAACCTGTTCAGCACCCTGATAAAAAGTTCAAGATTTAAGCTTGTTTCTACTTTACTGTCTCTTTAACAGAGCTGGTATTCTCAAAATGAATATTCTGCGAAGGAACAGGCACACGATCACAGAAAAGAGCCAACTGAGAACAAGAGATTTAAAATAAAGCATAACTTAAAAAAAACGAACAAACAAAACCACTCAAAGTTGACAGACACAGAATTCTTGGGAGATGATACAGACTACATCACCTGCTGCCTGGAGCTGTGGATGTGAAAGGCTGTCCAAAGGGCACGTGCTGGGTGACCTACTGTCCTCCCATTCGGTAGCTCAAATTGAAAAAAAGAAGCCAACCAGAACAGATCTAGAAATCTTTCAGATTACTCAGCTTCACAGTGAAGCAAGCTGAGAAGGAAATATTTTGGACCTGGTGACCAAGTGTTAGACCGAGTGTGTGTAACAGTCTTAGTGTCTGAGTTCAGGCAGCCCACAACTGTGTTCAGGGGACTGTTGTACACAAGGTTAAGTCATGACCACAGCTCAGTGCTTTGTTTACTGTCAGACTCAAGAGCTGGCCCTCGCCAGGTACTGGCCACACTCATCTTCCTACATCTATTCTCCTCCGCTCAGGCTACAAACTGCTGCCGCCCTGATTTTCTTCAAATGCTGCTTTGACTTTGCTGTTCTCTCACTCAGACACCTCACCTCTAGAGAGACGCCAGATTCCTTAGCCAGGCTTTCAAGGTCCCATCCTATTTTCCACCCACTCCCTTCCCAGTGCCACACAGTTTTAACTCTATGCCCCTTGAACAGACCGTACGACCTCCTGCTCTGTGCTTCACTGCCATTTTCCTTGCTAAGAATGCCTGTCCCTCTCTCCCCCATCGGAACCCGTATGTCTTTATCTGAAATGACTGCCTTCCCCTCCAGAAAACCAAGCCCTCTTTGGAGAGTACCTCACAGTGTCTATCATCCTGCAGCTGGTCTATAAAATAGAATTACTTTTCCTGTACGAGCTGTGACCTTTGGCGAACGCACGTTTTTTTCTCACTCTTTATAAAAACCTCAACTTAACCAACTATGACGTTTTTCATGATAAGGGTTTAAAATGTTTTCCTGTGGGACATTTTTGTCACCGAGGCTCCGGAAACTCGACAGGACCATTTTCTGCCATCCTGCAGGCAGCATTCTTTCTGCAGCTTTCCGCCTCTGTCAGGAACTCTTGGTACGTGTCATCGGCAACACGAGAACTCTGCATCTTACATAAAGCGATTGTGGCCACTGGTCCCTTGGCGCATGAGCTCAGGTGGACAGAGCTTTGTTCTCTTGATTTAAGATGAGCAACTGGCCCAAACTGAGCTCAGCTGGAGTTAACTGTAACAGACCTGATCCCCCAAAGGATCTCGTCAAGGGGTATTGGACCTCTGGCCTCATCTCTGCACTCAGCCTTTAAACCTGTGATGCTCCTGACCCCTGCCTATTAATTCTGTTGACCCACAGGGCCTTGGAGCTCCCCTGATCTTGAAAGATTATATGCTAGCATCGCGCCTCTGGAAGCCTCCTGGATGATGACTGGGGAGGCCGGGAAGAGTGACGTTGTAGTCAGCTAAGGTAGCCAAGGGAACAGTCACTGAACACTTATCCTGGCATAAGGATTGACGTTATTTCCCGTGACTGCAAAATCTGCCAGAGGTATGATTTCCCCAGCTTTCAACGGCCTCCAAAATTTATCTGACGAGGACCAAAAGCTTGCTTCCAGCATCACCTCTAAACAAAGGCTCACAATTACCAGTGAATCATTTCTCATTCTCCTCCAAGCAGCAAAGTTCGGAACATATGACAGCTATTCACCAAATTTGTTTTTTTTCCATTTCCCTCCAAGATTTGAAATCAAGATGGGGCAAAGAGAACTTCCGCAGAAATACCCAATCGAGATACATAGGAGCCTTTCTCCTTTGCTCTCCCCCAGAACTTCAATTTCTCTATTAGCACTTATTTTGCTCTGCTCTCTTTTCTACTTTAGCTGTGTATACTCTAGTCTTGCCCCATCAGGCTGAACTCCCTGAGGGCAAGCTCTCTGTCCAGTTCATCTGTGTGCCTTATACCATGTAGGTACTCAGTACCTGCGGAGAATAGCAGGTACTCAAAGAATGCTAGGTACTCAGTAACTGCAGAATGAGTTGCTTTAACTCCTCTTAATGGGCAAGCATTCACTGTTCAGTGGTTTCCTCTATAGTCTTAAGATTAGTTCTTTGATTAATTTTAGGCCTCTATTCAGAGGTTATTTAAGATTTTTATAAGTCAGATTCTCAGCCCTCTGGGAAGGCTCTAGCCCATAAAGATCATGGACTGGGCTCCCAGTACTCTTGTGGGGTGGGTCGGGGGGAACGGGAGGCTCCTTATTTTGACTGCTCCCCGCCCCGCCCCCCCCCCCCCCCTTTTTTTTTTTTTTTGCCAAGGAACTCACTGGCCCATCAGCTGCATGACCAGTTTTAGACAATCACTGATAATCTTGGTTCTCTCTCCTTTGACTTCAGCTCATCCCAGGACACTACTTCCATGAGAGTCTGGAGGGCATCAAGGTTAAACATGTGGGCTTGAGTCAGAAAGCCTTGGTCTTAAGTCCTATTGCTGCCACTTCCTAACTGAATCACCCAGTGCCGCGGTTTTCTCCCGGGTAACTTTCCTCATCTGCAAAATAGGGACAATAAAATAGCATGCACCTCATGGGGTACTTCTGAGGAACGAGCGAAATAATCCAGGCAACCGTGCCAAGTAGATGCCAGCCGTTGTTATTCCACGTAAAAGAAATCTGAGGTTGAGGTTACCACTCTCTTAATATGAGGGTTTTGTTTTATTGTTGCTCAATTACACAAAATCTCTCATCCTGACCTCCTTTTTACAGCCTGTTGCTGTCTCTTGTTTATAAAAACAGCCTTGATCGCTTCTTATAGAGCCTCTTACCATTTTCCTTTCTAGCAGAGCTACCCCAAAGGAGTACTACTACTGTTTTAAAATACTTCAAATTGCCCCTAAATTAGATGATGGCAGTATGTTAGTGAGCTTTTCTATGTCTCATTTCCCCCTCTACATGGCTGTCTTACTATTCTTTGAGGGACAAAGGATGTTCTTCCTAGTTTGATAATAGCCCTGATTTGAAACCTTTCAAACCAGGACAGACTGTGAAATAACAACAGTAGAACAAAGCCTCCCTCCTCTCCGCCCTCCCTGTTCCAATCCTGAAACTACCAGAATAATGCTTAAGCTAGAGAGTTCAATATAGGCGACAAAAGCTTCTAGCCACAGTTTTCTTTTCAGGATAGAAATAGGGTGCAGATGCCCAGGATTTGTTAACAGGCGTGATTTTGATGCAGCGAAGCCCATTTTGAGTCAGATCAAGTTTACAGAGGTGTAGCTGATTATTTTGAATAATTAAATGGTGTCAAAACCAGCTGTGATGAATAGCACTGGGGTCTCAAATCATAAATAATTGAGAAACTGGAGTTGCATTTGATCATCCTGATCAAATTCTCGTCCCTGGAGGATAAATGTTTGTCCCGAATACCATCAACATTGTTAAATGCCCCAATATTCTTGCTCAGTCATCCAGCCAACACTCAATTGAACTAAATCACTTGAACACCACACACATGTGCTGTCCTCATGAATAGAAAACGTTTGACTTTAGACCACGTGCTTTGTGCTCGGACAGGCACCTTTTCTGGGGCAGCATCTGAGAGCCGTGTTAAACACTTGACGTGTTTTTTGTGTGTTCCATGCAACATATGACTGCAGAATCAATCAGAGGGCTCCTTCTCTCTACCACCTTTGCTTTGCTTCTGCTCAAGAAGTAAAACGAAAACAATAAAAGCTAGGAGAAGGACTTAATTTAAAACAAGTTGTCAGTATAATTGCCTTGAGGACGGCCTTTGGGGACTCCAAATTTGCACAGAGACAGGGGCTTCCGGTCCTGTTTTTGTCTCTCCCTTCTCCATGCGAAATAACCCCACCTCCCAGCTGTATGGCTCCTGGGCGATCTCAAAGGGCTTACCTTCCATTATTCCATGTGATCCCCAGAACCAAGTTCGTGAAAAGAGGTGGGCAGGTCAGTGCCATCATCATCATTTCCATTTGAAAGCAGAAACGAGACAGAAAGGAATCGACTTACCCACAAAGCTAGAAGACAGCTGAGCTGCCATGAAAACTTGGCCTCCTCGGCACAACTCTTGCTGCCAGAGATGTGCCTTAGTGAAGCGCCTCAGTGAAGAAAAGGGCAGTCTGTTTAATAGCTCCTCATTGACACCCTGTCACTGCTGAGCTGGCACGGAACCCAGAGCTGGCAGGGTAGCGCGCACTGCTCTCTACCTTGTTTCCTACATCCCAGTTCTTAAAATCAGAAGGCTGCGTTCACCCACGTCTCCTCTCCAAGGATTAATAATCACGAAAACAACCATCGACCTTTGCATGGGCTTAACAGTTAACCCAGCACTTTCCAGGATGTTAATCGTTCGTTTTTTTCCAACATCGTTGGGGTTGGAGGTGACATCAGTGCCGTTTTTAAAAATGAGGGAACTGGGGATCCGAAATGAAATGACTGGCTCAAGGATAATAAAGATCACTCCTGGTGGAGCCAGCTTCAGATCCCCCAGACTTCAAATCTGCTGTCTCTGCTGTACCTTGTACATCCCAGAAGTGACACGGAATGAGAAGCCCTGTCCTTTGCATGGTGACTGCTGTCCCAGTTAGAATGCGGATGAAGAGAGAATCTGAGGTTGCCTCTTTCCTGCCACTAAGCCTCTTCTTTCACAGAGGTGCACGAGCAACTCCCTTTCACCTCATGTTTACTGGGAAAAGAGGTCCTGTTAAAACTCTAAGTGTAAGGAAAAGAAAAAAGAGACCCAAGTCCCCACTTCCCTCAGTGACTGCTTCTGTTATGCTTGAAA
Organism: Platanista minor; assembly: GCA_004363435.1. Lineage (NCBI taxonomy): Eukaryota > Metazoa > Chordata > Mammalia > Artiodactyla > Platanistidae > Platanista > Platanista minor. The sequence continues at coordinate 11,924 of RJWK010027602.1, forward strand.
CACATTCACTTCAAGCTTCCAAAAATTCCTGTAAAATAAGAGTTAGCTTTCAGGAAAGAAATTTCCGGTTTTGAAACATACCTCAAAATCCTCAGAGAACCCATGCTGGTTATTAGAATAGAGCTCACCGATGTGTTTAACAAACTGTTTGACAGGAATGGCTTCCATGTCATCTGTGGGAATAAAACAATATTCAGAGTCACAAAGAATACTTCCATACACAAATAACACCGATAAGGGATTACTGAAGACAGGTATTTGATTTTTGCAAAGAGTGATGTAATTGTATCACCTGAAATGGATGTCTTCGAGAAAAGTCTCTGCAGAGATTTACTTGACGTTAGGGTCTCATTATGATTCTGAATGCCTAAGTGCTAGGTTACATAGGGTTTTACAAATGGTCTTAAACTATTACCTTTATTCTTTATATTCAAGGCAATTTACGTAGTTAACTCACCACATCATACTCTTAACTACAGTTCTGAGCTTATCAAGGGTACTTACCTGTTAAGAAATGGTTATCACACCCTACGTTTTTCAAAACCTTGCTATTCAGTGGGGTCCAGCTTGACGTTGGAACAACTAAGTCCTATTTCTGATCTCTGAAGTCTAAGTGATCTTTATACACAATGACAGACAGGTGCCACTGTACCGGCGGGCTTCGGGTACAACGCCATCTATGTTTAAGTGTTCACAATTTTCGTTCAAGACAGCTGTGTCTACACAGTGCCAAATAACCAGTCTGATGGAATTAACTGGATTTTTTTTTTTTTTTTTTTTTGGGTGTTGACAGACTAGGTGTAGATTCAGGAAGACTCCACATTGCAATTTATTTGTAGTGTTGTCACTTCAAAAGGACACTTTCAGCTCCTGAGCCCCAAGTGTGTTTTAAGCCGATTTACCCAGATCCACTCTGCTACTTGAGTACTGCCGGGAAAACAGCCACACCCCGCTAACTGGAGCTCCCCAACCTCCTCCCCTTCCCTCGCCCTCCCCCGCAAATATTTCCTTTTAAAAATACTCTGCTGAATTTGAGATAAACAACAGACATGACATTTACTTTATTCAGAGTGAAAGATCTTTGGCAAACGCACAAACATCTAAACTGCCACAGATGCTTTTCTTAGCAAAGGGTATGAAGATCTGTATGTGTAAATGAGGTCCTACTTTGGCAAGAATGTTATAGATCCAGGCCTGACAATCTGATTTCTCTTCATCTGGTGACAGTTAACATTGACTATGTCATTCCTTCTCTACTTTCTTTCGAGAGAGCAAAGCTCTAGGGTGGCTTTTTGCATCTATTGACATTTTCAAACTTGCATCATTCTAAAGCGGAAAAAAGCATCTCTCATATACTTTGTTTAAGGTGACTTATAAACGTTCATAATCCAAACCGCTTAGCAGAGGCATGTTACTTATCAAATAGGGGCTGCTCTGTACGTACAGAGTCTTTCTGTGTGCACAATTAAAGACCTAATCATTTTAATAGGCCACCTTATGAAAAAAATTGCCAAGTTATTTACAAATATTTCAGGATTGAAGATGTTCATGAATATGCAATCATTTTGCACGCCCAAGAAATCTATAGCTCCCATAATGATGTAACCAGCATTAACAAAGTAAGCCGAGCCAAAACGTTTCCCCAGAATATTTAGCAGAATGCACCGTTCAAGAAAAATTTCCCAAATTATCTGATCACTTCACTTAAAATGTTTAGAAGTAAGCAAATTCTACAAGAATGATCAAGTGGCAAAGAAAAGACCTTAAGTTGAGAGAAGGACTAATGTGTACAAAATTGGAGCATCTCTAAAAGATTAACCCAAGAATAAACTCATCTTTAGACAAGAGGCAACATAAATAAGATGGGTCACAACCTAGCCCCACAAACACTCCAGCCTACAGACTGCAGGCAACACTTTTCTCCTATTTATTTTGAAATGGAAGACACAATGCTGTTTCCAAGAGGAGAGTGACGTGGGGTTAATAGTATAATAGGCTGAGGGCAATATTTATTCCACAGTGATAGTTTAGAGCTGGAGATTCCCAATAAACTTATGGTGCCATGATTAAGCACATGGACTCTAGTTCAAAATAAGAAAAAACACATCAGCTTTAGAGGTATTTTACTCTGCAAGGTACATACCATGGTGTTTTAAAGGGCATAGCCCAGCTCAAGTCACGAAAAAAAAAGCTTTTAGGTTAACAGTTTATTATTTTTTCCTGCAAAGTGCTCAACTGTACTATCCAAGCTAACGCCACACTTGCTCAGAAATCAGTTGCTCTGCTCCCTGCAAGGCTAGATGCAGCAAAACCCAGCAGAGCTCAGTATGATAATCGTATATGGAAATCACCGACTCACTAGCCTCCAATTTGATTCTTTATCCAAAGAAGTCTAATCACACTCCTCTGGGTTTCCGGGTACCACCAGTAACATCATAAAACTACCAGACAGGCAGACACACACACACACACACACACACACACACACACACACACGCTGTAGTGACCACCATCAGCAGCCCAGATAACACATTATTTGTCTTTCAATCAAGATAAATGAAACTGAGGGGGTCGGTAAATCTCTTTTTCCTCAATATTAAGGTGAATGTAAGGCTACAGCTAATTAGAAGTCCTAATAGTTTTCCTCTTACATTGTTTTTCTATTAAATTTCTCTCAACATGAGCCAGATAATTATAAAATTAACTAGCAGAAGGCCAAGCAGTCAGGACAGCATCGTAGACCTGATCTGTTCAATTTTTATCTGGAGAGATCCTGTGTTGTAAGAAGATATCCATCTGTAAAATGTTATTTCCACCTATACATCTGAGTTTCAATAACAAATGTAGCAACTATTAGTAGCATTAACTATGGACCAGGCACCTTCTGTGCCCTTTACCTGTATTAACGTGTACTCATTCCTCCCCAAAGCCCTAAGAGATAGGTACTATTTTCATACTCATCTTATAGTTGGGAACACAAGCTCGGAAAGATTAACTGAAGCCTGGAGTATGGCAGTGGAAGCTGGCCACAGAGACAAGGCAAAGAGTGCTCCGACTGGGAGAGAATAGCTGTTGTCTGGGTCACAGTGAACCGGAAACCACTGGAAGAGGCATTTACTGAGCACCTAGGACTTAGTCAGATATTTAGGGAGATGGTGTCTGCCCAAGGGCAACATTTGTTATAATGAACATAAAAGCAAGTAGGAGCAAGAACAGTGTGTAATGACACGGTGAGGACTACGAGTGCCATAAAAGGGACGGATTTGATGACGTAGGTGAATATAAATGTTGCTGACACAGGGGTGACGGGGGAGAAACATAAAGGAAAGCAAAAGATGAGCTGGAATCAAAGTAGAGACGTTTTCACTGACTACAGGTTAGAGGTTGGATTATTATGCTATAGTGCAATGGTCTAACGATAGAGTCGATATAAATGGGAAGAGAGACCTTACTGATTGCCAGGGACTGTGCTCAATGCTTTCCATACACTTACCTTCACACACAAGAACTAGGTAAAGAGGATGTCATCATCTTCATGTTACATATAAGGAGGCTGAGGCAAGTTGTCTGAAGTGACACAATTCCTAAGTGGCAGAGCTGAGATTTGAATCCTGGTGTATTAAGCCCAAAGCCTGTGCTCCCATGCACTGGGACACACTGCCTTCATTCTCAGAGCACAGTTTCAAGGAAAAGCAAGGAATTAGAGGATCTCGGTTAATCTGGTAAAATGTTACTGTGTAATTTTGTGCCAATATTTTTACATATAGAGCTTTCAGATACCAAAGGTTTAATAAATTAGGCAAAAATGGGATAAGTACTATTCCCACTAAATCACGCCATTATAAAATATTTGATATAGTCAGCTGAGGATCAAGAAAAGTGGGCTGTTGTTATTAAACAATATCATTTATACTTTGTTCCAAGATTTTAGCCTTTTGTGGTTGGAATTACATTTGGCGTTTGAGAGGTCTTTCACTGTGGTGAGTCCACAACAGAACAGCCTCATGTACTACTTCTGATGAAGCCTGAAATTAGTCTCTGCTTTTTTTTTTTTTAATCTTATTTTTATTTTTTATTTATTTATTTTTGCGGTACGCGGGCCTCTCACTGTTGTGGCCTCTCCCGCTGCGGAGCACAGGCTCCGGACGCGCAGGCTCAGCGGCCATGGCTCACGGGCCCAGCCGCTCCACGGCATGTGGGATCCTCCCGGACCCGGGGCACGAACCTGCGTCCCCTGCATCGGCAGGCGGACTCTCAACCACTGCGCCACCAGGGAAGCCCTAGTCTCTGCTTTGTTCTCATCAAAAGCAGAGCATTAGAAGAGGGTGAACGTCTACTGAGAAGAAAGTAAGAAGGTGAGAGATTCCAAGGAGGATAAAAAGAGCTGGTTAATGTTGACCTCAAATGCGAAACTGCAGGAAATAAAGAAAAATGCATGTGAACATGAAGAAAAGTTGCTTCTACAGCCTAAATGTCCATCGACAGAAAAATGGATAAAGAAGATATATTCTGTTACCTATTTATCCACACACAATGGAGTACCACTCAGCCATAAGAAGAATGAAATTTTGCCATTTGCAGCAACATGGATGGACCTAGAGATTATCATACTAAGTAAGTCAGAAAGAGAAAGACAAATACCATACGATATCACTTATATGTGGAATCTAAAATATGATACAAATGAACTTATTTACGAAACAGAAACAGACTCACAGACATAGAAAA
>RJWK010027603.1:0-26329 GCA_004363435.1 Platanista minor
GCTGAGCCTGCGCGTCCAGAGCCTGTGCTCCGCAACGGGAGAAGCCACAACAGTGAGAGGCCCGCGTACCGCAAAAATAAATAAATAAATAAATAAATAATAATAATTGATTTAGGGCTTCCCTGGTAGCGCAGTGGTTGAGAGTCCACCTGCCGATGCAGGGGACGCGGGTTCGTGCCCCGGTCTGGAAAGATCCCACATGCTGCGGAGCTGCTGGGCCCGTGAGCCATGGCCACTGAGCCTGTGCGTCCAGAGCCTGTGCTCCGCAACGGGAGAGGCCACAACAGTGAGAGGCCTGCGTACCGCAAAAAAAAAAAAATAATAATAATAATAATAATAATTGATTTAATAGAGGTTAATGAGCCCGAAGCAAATTACACATCTAAATGATAAAAGAAAACTACTGTTTATTTTCTTCGGTGTGATAATGGTATTGCAGTTATGGAAAAGATCTTTAATTAGAATTTATGCAAGCCATGTTTTAGTTTGACACATCAGAGAACCCTCTAATTTTTTAGTAAACAAAGACTAATGGGCATTGTTACTATATAATGTCAATCTTTATTTTTTATAGGCTTAAAAACTTTAATAATAAATAATTAATAATAATTAATAAAATTAAATTTTCCATCAAATATTGGGTTTGGCAAAAAGTTCGTTCAGTTTTAAGTAAAAATAAAAGACACATTTTTCAGTTTCACCAAGAACTGTATTGAACAACATATTCCCTAACCAAACAAACTTTTTGGCCAGCCCAATATTTGCAAGACTGAAATATATACGTGGAAATATTTCTCCTCCCTGGACCATGATAAACAATAAACAAAACAAAACAAAAAATCTCTAGTTGTGATGGTGGACAGTAAATCAGTTCTATTAAATATGTAGGTATGTAAAAGTTTACCTGCTTTTTCTCTCAATTAGAATGGCCACATAAGAAGCTGGTAAAGCTGCACCAAAGCCAGGACTCCATGAGTAGAATTTTCCAAGTATCTTCCTGAAATTGAAATTTGGAATGATTATATGAAATTTCTAGTTGGTCATTTCAGTTATTACTGAAGTAATACACAGAAGTTCCCCTTCTCAGTTCACCCTCTATCTAAATGTCCCACGGCACCTCAAATTCAGCATGTCCAAAACCAAACTCATTATCTTTCTCCCTTATCTCCATGAACCTGTTCTTTCTCCTCTCTTTTCCTAGGTTAATGATATCAACAACTACTTATCCATCTACATGTGACACTATGAGACATCCTTGGCTTCTCCTTCTTCCTTATTCCATACATGAAATCATCCCCTTAAATACTTCCATGTACAATTTGTCTCTCAAATTCCTCTCCAACCTACTGCCCTTGCCTCAGTTATGTCCCTCACCATCTCTTCTTCAGGCTACTACAATAGCAAACTAATAGGTATCTCTCCTTGCAATAATTTAATCTGTTACATTCATTCAGACAGTCCCTGGATCCAACATTGTTGACTCTGCAAACCTTCTATGTTCTCAGTTTCCTATCTACCAAACGGGAATAAATGTATTACCTATCTCATAGAGTTGTTATGATGGCTACATGAGATATTCCCCAGCACCATGCATGACACATAAGAAGTATTCAGAAAATGTTAGCTATTATTACTATTGCTATCACTAGTACTATTTTTTCATTATGGCTCTTTTTTTATTGAAGTATAGCTGACTTACAATGTTGTCTTAGTTTCAGGTATATAGCAAAGAGATTCAGTTTTATATATATATATATATTTTTTTTTTTTCTGATTCTTTTCCCTTATAGGCTATTACAAAATATTGAGTATAGTTCCCTGTGCTACACAGTAGGTCCTTGTTGGTTATCTATTTTATATATAGTAGTGTGTGTATGTTAATCCAAACTCCTGATTTTACCCCCTGCGCTTCCCCTTTGGTAACGATAAATTTGTTTTCTATGTCTGTGGATCTATTTCTGTTTTGTATATAGGTTCATCTGTATCATTTTTTTTCAACTATTACTATTTTTGAACACATGATAGATATTCAAAAAATTTCTCTCCTTCTTTCCTTCTACAACCCTGGGTAAGTTTTTTCTTACGTCGCTTACTAAAGTACTTTACATTTTTTACTTATATGTGTATATAAAATTTTTCATTTACTAGAATATATCCCTTGGAAGAAAGAATCTGCATAGTGTCTCACAAATTACACCATTAGCTGCTTGGGTTTTTAAAGAGAAAAAAAAAGAAATCTGGAGATATTAGGAAGATTCTTTTTTCCTTTCAAAGACAAATTGTTCCTAAGAAAGGGAGAAACAAAAAATTAAAAGAAATTATCGAACAAAGTTGGTCAACTGCTAAATGATGTATTACAGGAAAAAATATATGCTATGTACATAAGATAAGGATAAAAAATCAGACGAAATTTTCTTTGTAACTGAAGCTTAGCTTTAAAAAAATTAGAAAACCTACATATAACATGGGTATTTCTGCAATGGACATCAGAAACTTTCTGCCTGAGAAAACTGGAGGTGATTCTTCCACCAACATAAAATACATAAAGGACTTAACAAGTTACTGAATATAAACATTAAAGGAAAATAATTGAGTGAGTCAGTTATAGAAGGAACACAGATGTTACCTTATTATAAGTATCTTATGTCTCCACTACTTAACCAAAAGCTTCATAGAACATAAATATGCTGCAAGACCAATTTATTATTATTGCAATTTTTAAAACCTAATTATCTTATAACTCTATTTTTAGAGTTTTAACAAGTATTAGAAACTTTCCAGAGACTACATGGTAAAGAGTTTCTTATACAGATTTTACAGGTCAATTTAAAGGCATGACTTATTCAAGAGTATAAACTTTATCAATTACTAAAAGTTTATAAATATTAATGTTCTTAAGGCAAAAATCTATAGAAGACATTTGGAAATTATATTTCTTTTTTGTTTTTAAAAAGGATAAAATTATTATTCAATTTATTATTCCCTATAAACAAAAAACTACTTTGGTAAAACATTAAAAGCTTTCACTTTTAAACTGAGAATGATTCATAGCTCCCCATAATTCCCACTTCTAGTTAACACTGTACTGGAGATCTTAGCAAGTACATTAATGCAAGAAAAATAAATACAAGGTATAAGAATTGAGAAAGGAAAAAATATTGTTCTTATTGTTATGAGCAATTGTTTTTTCCTTATTCGTCATCAATTTAATACACATCAGTGAATACATGTCAATCCCAATCTCCCAATTCATCACACCACCACCCCCACCCACCCCGCCACTTTCCCCCCTTGGTGTCCATACGTTTGTTCTCTGCATCTGTGTCTCTATTTCTGCCCTGCAGACCGGTTCATCTGTACCATTTTTCTAGGTTCCACACATATGCATTAATACATGATATTTGTTTTCTCTTTCTGACTTACTTCACTCTGTATGACAGTCTCTAGATCCATCCACGTCTCAACAAATGACCCAATTTCATTCCTTTTTATGGCTCAGTAATATTCCATTGTATATATGTACCACATCTTCCTTATCGATTCGTCTCTCGATGGGCATTTAGGTTGCTTCCATGACCTGGCTATTGTAAATAGTGCTGCAATGAACATTGGGGTGCATGTGTCTTTTGGAATTATGGTTTTCTCTGGGTAAATGTCCAGTAGTGGGATTGCTGGGTCATATGGTAATTCTATTTGTAGTTTTTTAAGGAACCTCCATACTGTTCTCCATGGTGGCTGTATCAATTTCCATTCCCACCAACAGGGCAAGAGGGTTCCCTTTTCACCACATCCTCTCCAGCATTTCTTGTTTGTAGCTTTTCTGATGATGCCCATTCTAACTGGTGTGAAGTGATACCTCATTGTAGTTTTGATTCGCATTTCTCTAATAATTAGTGAGGTTGAGCAGCTTTTCATGCGCTTCTTGGCCATCTGTATGTCTGATTTGAAGAAATGTCTACTTATGTCTTCTGCCCATTTTTGGATTGGGTTGTTTTTTTTTAATATTGAGCTGCATGAGCTGTTTATATATTTTGGAGATTAATCCTTTCTCTGTTGATTCATTTGCAAATACTTTCTCCCATTCTGAGGATTGCCTTTTTGTCTTCTTTATGGTTTCCTTTGCTGGGCAAAAGCTCTGAAGTTTCATTAGGTCCCATTTGTTTATTTTTGTTTTTATTTCCATGACTCTAGGAGGCAGATCAAAAAAGATCTTGCTGTGATTTACGTCAAACAGTGTTCTTCCTATGTTTTCCTCTAAGAGTTTTATAGTGTCCGGTCTTACATTTAGGTCTCGAATCCATTCTGAGTATATTTTGGTGTATGGTGTTAGGGAGTGTTCTAATTTCATTCTTTTACATGTAGCTGTCCAGTTTTCCCAACACCACTTTTTGAAGAGACTGTCTTTTCTCCATTGTATATCCTTGTCTCCTTTGACATACATTAGTTGCCCATAGGTGCATGGGTATCTCTCTGGGCTTTCTACCCTGTTCCATTGATCTACGTTTCTGTTTTTGTGCCAGTACCATATCGTCTTGCTTACTGTAGCTTTGTAGTATAGTCTGAAGTCAGGGAGTCTGATTCCTCCAGCACCATTTTTTTCCCTCAAGACTGCTTTGGCTATTCAGGGTCCTCTGTGTCTCCATAAAAATTTTAAGATTTTTTTGTTCTAGTTCTGTAAAAAATGCCATTGGTAATTTGATACGAACTGCATTGAATCTGTAGATTGCTTTGGGTAGTATAGTCATTTTCACAATATTGATTATTCCACTCCAAGAACATGGTATATCTCTCCATCTGTTGGTATCATCTTTAATTTCTTTCATGAGTGTCTTATAGTTTTCTGCAAACAGGTCTTTTGTCTATTTTGTCTCCCTAGGTAGGTATATTCCTAGGTATTTTATTCTTTTGGTTGCAATGGTAAATGGGAGTGTTTCCTTAATTTCTCTTTCAGATTTTTCATCATTAGTGTTTAGGAATGCAAGAGATTTCTGTGCATTAATTTTGTATCCTGCAACTTTACCTAATTCATTGATTAGCTGTAGTAGTTTTCTGGTGGCATCTTTAGGATTCTCTATGTATAGTATCATGTCATCTGCAAACAGTGACAGTTTTACTTCATCTTTTCCAATTTGTATTCCTTTTATTTCTTTTTCTTCTCTGACTGCCATGGCTAGGACTTCCAAAATGATGTTGAATAATAGTGGTGAGAGTGGACATCCTTGACTTCTTCCTGATCTTAGAGGAAATGCTTTCAGTTTTTCAGCAATGAGAATTATATTTGCTGTGGGTTTGTCGTATATGGCCTTTATTATGTTGAGGTACGTTCCCTCTATGCCCACTTTCTGGAGAGTTTTTATCAAAAATGAGTGTTGGGCTCCCCTGGTGGCACAGTGGTTGAGAGTCTGGCTGCCGATGCAGGGGACACAGGTTGGCGCCCCGGTCCAGGAAGATCCCATGTGCCGCAGAGCAGCTAGACCTGTGAGCCATGGCCGCTGAGCCTGCAAGTCCGGAGCCTGTGCTCTGCAACGGGAGAGGCCACCACAGTGAGAGGCCCTCGTACCGCAAAAACAAAAAACAAAAAATGGGTGTTGAATTTTGTCAACAGCTTTTTCTACATCTATTGAGATGATCATATGGTTTTTATTCTTCAATTTGTTAATATGGTGTATCACATTGATTGATTTGCGTATATTAAAGAATCCTTGCATCCCTGGGATAAATCCCACTTGAACATGGTGTATGATCCTTTTAATGTGTTGTTGGATTCTGTTTGCTAGTATTTTGTTGAGGATTTTTGAATCTATATTCATCAGTGATATTGGTCTGTAGTTTTCTTTTTTTGTAGTATCTTTGTCTGGTTTTGGTATCAGGGTGATGGTGGCCTCATAGAATGAGTTTGGGAGCATTCCTTCCTCTGCAAGTTTTTGGAAGAGTCTGAGAAGGATGGGTGTTAGCTCTTCCCTAAATGTTTGATAGAGTTCACCTGTGAAGCAATCTCATCCTGGACTTTTGTTTTTTGGAAGATTTTTAATCACAGTTTCAATTTCATTACTTGTGATTGGTCTGTTCATATTTTCTATTTCTTCCTGGTTCAGTCTTGGAAGGTTATACCTTTCTAAGAATTTGTCAATTTCTTTCAGGTTGTCCATTATATAGGCATATAGTTGCTTGTACTAGTCTCTTAGGATGCTTTGTATTTCTGCAGTATCTGTTGTAACTTCGCCTTTTTCATTTCTAATTTTATTGATTTGAGTCCTCTCCCTCTTTTTCTTGATGAGTCTGGCTAATGGTTTATCAATTTTGTTTATCTTCTCTAAGAACCAGCTTTCAGTTTTATTGATCTTTGCTATTGTTTTCTTTGTTTCTATTTCATTTATTTCTGCTCTGATCTTTATGATTTCTTTGCTTTACTAACTTTGGGTTTTGTTTGTTCTTCTTTCTCTAGTTCCTTTAGGTGTAAGGTTACATTGTTTGAGATTTTTCTTCTTTCTTGAGGTAGGCTTGTATAGCTATGAACTTCCCTCTTAGAACTGCTTTTGCTGCAGCCCATAGGTTTTGGACCATCGTGTTTTCATTGTCATCTGTCTCTAGCTATGTTTTGATTTCCTCTTAGATTTCTACAGTGATCTCTTGGTTATTTAGTAATGTATTGTTTACCCTCCATGTGTTTGTGTTTTTTACGGTTTTTTTCCCTGTAATTCATTTCTAATCTTAGAGCGTTGTGGTCAGAAAAGCTGCTTGATATGATTTCAATTTTCTTAAATTTACTGAGGCTGGATTTGTGACCCAAGATGTGATCTATCCTGGAGAATGTTCTGTGTGCACTTGAAAAGAAAGTGTAATCTGCTGTTTTTGGATGGAATGTCTTATAAATATCAATTAAATCTTTCTCTTCTATTGTGTCACTTAAAGCTTCTGTTTCCTTATTTATTTTCATTTTGGATGATCTGTCCATTGGTGTAAGTGAGGTGTTAAAGTCCCCCACTATTATTGTGTTACTGTCAATTTCCTCTTTTAGAGCTGTTAGCAGTTGCCTTATGCACTGAGGTGCTCCTATGTTGGTGCATATATATTTATAATTATTGTATCTTCTTCTTGGATTGATCCCTTGATCATTATGTAGTGTCCTTCCTTGTCTCTTGTAACATTCTTTATTCTAAAGTCTATTTTATCTCATATGAGTACTGATACTCCAGCTTTCTTTTGATTTCCATTTGCATGGAATAACTTTTTCCATCCCCTCACTTTCAGTCTGTATGTGTCCCTAGGTCTGAAGTGGGTCTCTTGTAGACAGCATATATATGGGTCTTCTTTTTGTATCCGTTCAGTGAGCCTCTGTCTTTTGGTTGGAGCATTTAGTCCATTCATGTTTAAGGTAGTTATCGGTATGCATGTTCCTATTACCACTTTCTTAATTGTTTTGTGCTTGTTGTTGTAGGTCCTTTTCTTCTCTTGTGTTTCCCACTTAGAGAAGTTCCTTTAGCATTTGTTGTAGAGCTGTTTTGGTGGTGCTGAGTTCTCTTAGCTTTTGCTTGTCTGTAAAGCTTTTGATTTCTCCATCAAATCTGAATGAGATCCTGCCGGGTAGAGTAATCTTGGTTGTAGGTTCTTCCCTTTCATCACTTTATCACGGCACTCCCTTCCGGCTTGTAGACTTTCTGCTAAGAAATCAGCTGTTAACCTTATGGGAGTTCCCTTGCATGTTATTTGTCATTTTTCCCTTGCTGCTTTCAATAATTTTTCTTTGTCTTTAATTTTTGTCAGTTTGATTACTATGTGTCTCGGCATGTTTCTCCTTGGGTTTATCCTGTATGGGACTCTCTGCGCTTCATGGACTTGAGTGGCTATTTCCTTTCCCATGTTAGGGAAGTTTTCGATTATAATCTCTTGAAATATTTTCTCTGGTCCTTTCTCTCTCTCTTCTCCTTCTGGGACCCCTACAATGCGAATGTTGTTGCATTTAATGTTGTCCCAGAGGTCTCTTAGGCTGTCTTCATTTCTTTTCATTCTTTTTTCTTTAGTCTGTCCCGCAGCAGTGAATTCCACCTTTCTGTCTTCCAGGTCACTTATCCGTTCTTCTGCCTCAGTTATTCTGCTATTGATTCCTTCTAGTGTAGTTTTCATTTCGGTTATTGTATTGTTCATCTCTGTTTGTTTGTTCTTTAATTCTTCTTCTAAGTCTTTGTTAAAGATTTATTGCATTTTCTCCATCTTTGCCTCTATTCTTTTTCCCAGGTCCTGGATCATCTTCCCTATCATTATTCTGAATTTTTTTTCTGGAAGGTTGCCTATCTTCACTTCATTTAGTTGTTTTTCTGGGGTTTTATCTTGTTCCTTCATCTGGTACATAGCCCTCTGTCTTTTCATCTTGTCTATCTTTCTATGAATGCGGTTTTTGTTTCACAGGCTGCAGGATTGTAGTTCTTTTTGCTTCTGCTGTCTGCCCTCTGGTGGATGAGGCTATCTAAGCGGCTTGTGCAAGTTTCCTGATGGGAGGGACTGGTTGTGGGTAGAGGTGACTGCTGCTCTGGTGGGCAGAGCTCAGTAAAACTTTAATCCATTTGACTGCTGAGGGTGTGGCTGGGTACCCTTTATGATGGTTGTTTGGCCTGAGGCAACCCAACACTGGAGCCTACCTGGGCTCTTTGGAGGGGCTAATGGCAGACTCTGGGAGAGCTCACGCCAAGGAGTACTTCCCAGAACTTTCGCTGCCAGTGTCCTTGTCCCCACAGTGAGACACAGCCACTGCCCGCCTCTGCCGGAGACCCTCCAACACTAGAAGGTAGGTCTGGTTCAGTCTCCTATGGGATCACTGCTCCTTCCCCTGGGTCCCAATGTACACACTACTTTGTGTGTGCCCTCCAAGGATGGAGTCTGTTTCCCCCAGTCCTGTCGAAGTCCTGCAATCAAATCCCACTAGCCTTCAAAGTCTGATTCTCTAGGAATTCCTCCTCCCGTTGCCAGACCCCCAGGTTTGGAAGCCTGACGTGGGGCTCAGAACCTTCATGCCAGTGGGTGGACTTCTGTGGTATAAGTGTTCTCCAGTCTGTGAGTCACCCACCCAGCAGTTATGGGATTTGATTTTACTGTGACTGCACCCCTCCTACCATCTCATTGTGGCTTCTCCTTTGTCTTTGGATGTGGGGTATCTTTTTTGGTGAGTTCCAGTGTCTTCCTGCCAATGATTGTCCAGCAGCTAGTTGTGATTCTGGTGTTCTCGCAAACAGAAATTATAGTTCTAATTGCAGTTAAAATTTACCTGCAGAATTATTTTGGGTAATACTAACTGGGTAACATTAATAGTAATATAATGTGAAGTTAGTATTTTAACTTGACAAATTAAGTAAACTAGTTTGGGTTTCAACAATGTGTGGGGGAAAAGATAAAAAGTAAATATCTAATAAACATGCTAAGTATATCATAACACTAAAAACTGAATTCTAACTGCATGTATATTGTATGAAGCATGTGACACAGATAATGCACTGCATCAGGACCAAAAGTTTCATCAGTAGGATATGCCAGAAATTTTACAGATAAACATGAGCATTTTATAGTCCTTTTGAAGTCCATTCACTGCATACGGGCCTAACCAATATCATGGACAGTTGCTTTGAATTCCTAATCTATGAAACTGAAAAGTTAAGAAATTCTCATTAACAAGTCAGTAAATACAGTGGGCCTCAGAAAATGTATGATACATTAAAGCACTTTTGCTATATAATCACAGCAATAATTTGAAGTCTATATTACATTTTTAGGCCAAAAGGCCCACAACTCTTGGTTTTACAAGCGTTCTTTGAGATAAATAAATGCCATTTCACAGAGAAAAAAATACACAAGCAGTGACCTGTACAACATTTATATAAACATCTGTTTGTTTCAGTTTCAACAAAGGAATCTGTATTAACCACCAGTTGTGATTATGTGTACTAACCTTAAAATGCAAAAGAAAGCCATAAACAAGGCCCCATTAGCAGTCAGAAATGAAGCAGACTGTAGGATCTCAGGGAGCAGTTTGTGTAAATAATAATCTAATTTTCGTTTCCGGAGAATTGCTGCAATCTGGAAAAAAAGAAAAAAAAAGGCTCTTTTGTTTAATATAAGCAACTTTTCCCACTTAAGTTAGTTCTTATGTGGAAGATATTGAAATAGTAACATGTATTTAAAAATTAAAGTAAAAACTCTGGTATTTTACTGGCTCCTCTATGAAAATTCAACTTCTAGGACAGAAGACACTTTAATTTATTGAAAGTGTAATGGGTAAAATAAACACCTAGAAATTACAACATGGATCATATGATAAGTAACCTCCAAACATTGAGATAAATATTTATAATGCCTTAAAAAGTTTTAAACTGGGGCTTCCCTGGTGGCACAGTGGTTAAGAATCTGCCTGCCAATGCAGGGTACACGGGTTCGAGCCCTGGTCCAGGAAGATCCCACAAGATGAGGAGCAACAAAGCCCGTGCGGCACAACTACTGAGCTCACGTGCCACAACTACTGAAGCCCACGTGCCACAACTACTGAGGCCCACATGCCTGGAGCACGTGCTCCGCAACAAGAGAAGCCACCGCAGTGAGAAGCCCGCGCACGGCAAGGAAGAGTAGCCCCCGCTCGCAGCAACTAGAGAAAGCCCACGCGCAGCAACAAAGACGCAATGCAGCCAAAAATAAATAAATAAAAAATTTAAAAAAGTTTTAAACTGAAAAATAAAATATATGTTTAAATGGAAAAAATAAAGTCCAATCAAATAGAAATTGAATGCTAAAACAAAACTACATTACAGATACTATCAGCCTGGATATTAGAAAACTTCAATGATAAAAACCAGAGAAATTCATTCATTCAGTTTCACTGAGAAGGGGATATGAGCTACATTAGGAAGAACAGTATAATTCTCACAGGTCACCAGGAAGAAATGCTTTTCTATCATGATGAAACAATATATCAAAGGAACAAAAGTTAAGGGGACAGAATTAGGGAATGAGGGAGGGAATGTAAGAAAGGGCAAGACTGACTTGAGAAAAGGAAGACCAGAGAACTCTGCATTCACTTTTCACCATTCTAGACATAACAGCTTCCCTATGGTCAGGGATCAACAAATCTAATGGCCTCTTCTCAGTTCTTTTCTTACTCTACCCCTTAGAAGCCTCTGATAATTTCCTAGTTCATTCAATTAAACAAACTGTTATTAAGAATTATGCCATACACAGGAAAAACAACAATGAATAAGACCTAATCCTTGCCTTCAAGGAACATAAAAACTTGATAGGGAAATAGACATATAAACAATAAACTACAATAAGGCAGTGTGGTAAATGCTATACTAGAAGAAGGAGAAACTGCTATAGAAATACATATTAGGGAATAACCATAAAGGAGATGGAACTGGACAGATAATAATGCCTGGAAGATGGATCTTGACAAATAGGTAACACTTTGACAAGAGAAGTTTCTATGGTTTCTGTGACTTCATTGTTTTCATTCTCCCATTATACCTCTAAGTGCTATTCCTTTGTTAGCATTTCTTCCTCAGATCTCTACTCATTCTATATACAATCTCTCCCACAGCATCATCTATCATGTCAAAGTAGGAATTCCAATATAACCCCTTCTAATTTTCTTTTTTTTTTTTTTTTTTAATATTTGGCTGCATTGGGTTTTCGTTGCTGCACACAGGCTTTCTCTAGTTGCAGAGAGCGGGGGCTACTCTTCGTTGTGGTGCGCAGGCTTCTCATTGCGGTGACTTCTCGTTGCAGAGCACAGGCTCTACGTGCACAGGCTTCAGTAGTTGCAGCACGTGGGCCCTAGAGTACACAGGCTTCAGTAGTTGTTGCTCACAGGCTCTAGAGCACAGGTTTAGTAGTTGTGGCACACAGGCTTAGCTGCTCTGGGCATGTGGCATCTTCCCAGACCAGGGATCAAACCCATGTCCTCTGGATTGGCAGGCAGATTCTTAACCACTGCACCACCAGGGAAGTCCCTCCCCTAAATTCTTAATGCATACTTCAAATGTCTATTGGACATGTCTATAAAGACATACCACAGACATCAAAAAAAAAGCATGTCCAAAGTAGAACTTATCATACTTCCCCAAAAATGCTGTTATTTCTGAGTTTCTAACCTCAAGTAATAGTACCACATCCACCCAATTACTTAGAAACAAAATGTTGGTGTCATTTTCAATTACTCCCTGGATCCTCAACCATCTCCTCAGTTCTAATGGTCTCCTAGTATCTTCAGGTTTTAGAATGTAATGTCTCTTTCATTTTAAACTCAACAATGGGCAGAATATGGTACTCTGTTATATATTCAAGCAGTTACAGAAAAAAATCCCCTCTGTTCCTGGAAAGGAAAAACCAAAACTGTCCCTATTTGCAGATAACCTGATTGTCTGCACAGAAATTCCCAAGCAATTACATACAGACACACACACACCTCCTAGAACTCATAATGCAGTTTAGCAAAGGCAAAGGATATAAGATAAACATATAAAAGTTATTTGTATTTCTATATTAAAAAAATGAATACATGGACACCAAAATTAAAAATACAATAGCATTTATAACTCCTCAAAAAACCAAATACTTAGGGAAAAATCTATAACACTTATATATGACTTGTATACTGAAAGATACACAATGCTGATGGAAGAAATCAAAGAACAGATTAATAAATGTTCATAGATAGGAAGACTCAACATGGTAAAGATGTCAATTTTCCCCCAAAGCAATATACAGGTTTAACACAATTTCTATTACGATTCCAGAAAAGGTTTTGTAGATGTGGACAAGATTATACTGAAATTTATATAGAAAAGCAAAGGAACTATAAGAGCTAAAACAACTTTGAAAAAGTGAATAAAATGGGAGGAATGAGTCTACCCAATTTCAAGACTTATTATATAGCTACAGCAATCAGGTTTTGTGATATTGGCAAAAGTATAGACAAATAGATTAATGAAATAGAGAACCTAGATATAGATCCACACAAATATATCCAACTGATTTTTGACAAGGTACAATGGCAATTCCATAGAGGAAAAATAGCTATTTCAACAAATAGTGCTGGAGCAAATAGACATCCACAGGCAAAAAAAAAATTAACCTCGGCCAAAGTCTCACAGTTCATACACACTTTATACAAAAATTAATTCAAAATGTATCAGAGACATAAATCTAAAACATAAAACTACAAAACGTTTAGGGGAAAAAAAATCAGGGAAAATCTTAGGTATCTAAGGCTAGGCAAAAGTGCAATTCATAAAAGAAAAAATTATAAATTACACTTCAGAATTAAAACTTTTTCTCTGTGAAAGACCTGTTAAGAATAAAAACCCTAGCTACAGAATGGGAGAAAGTACTTGTAAACTACACAGCCAGCAAATGACTAGTATCTAGAATATAGAAGGAAATCTCAAAACTCAACAGTAAAAAAATGAACGATCCAATTAGAAAATACAAATGATATGAACAGATATTTCTCCGAAGAGAATATGCAAATGGAAGATAAGCATATTAGCCATTAAGAAAAAGCAAATTAAAACCACAATGAGCTATCACCATAGAATGCTGACAAGGATGTGGAGAAACTGGATCTCTCATGCATTTGTTGGGGGAAATGTGGAATGGCAAAAGCATTCTGAAAAAGTTTGACAGTTTCTATAAAAACTAAACAAGCAACTATCATATGACCCAGAAATTGCAGTCCCGAATGTTTATCCTAGAAAAATGAAAACATATGTTCACCCAAAATTTGTGCACAAATGTTTATAGCAGCTTTGTTTGTAATAGTCAATAAATGGAAACAACTCCTATGTTCTTTAAGAGATGAATGGTTTAAAAAACTGAGGTGTATCCATACCATGGTATACCATTTAGCAATAAACAGGAACAAGCTAGTGATATATGATACAACATTGATGAATCTCCAGAGAATTATGCTGAATGAAAAAAGCCAATCCCAGAAGACTACATACTATACTATTCCATTTATGTAACACATAAAATGACAAATTTATAGAAATAAAGAATAAATGAATGGTGACCAGGGGTTAAGAGGAGGTGGGTAGGTGGGAGGGGTGGGTATTGCTATAAAAGGGCACCATAAGGGATCCTTGTGTTGATGGAAATGTCCTGTATATTGACTATATCAACAGCAATTATTTAGGTTGTGATACTTTACTATCATTTAGCAGGATGATACCACTGGGAGAAACCAGATAAAGAGCACAGGGAATCTGTTATTTCTTACAACTGCATAAGAAGCTACAATTATCTCAAAATTAAAAGTTCAATTTAAAAAAAAAAAAAACAGTCATCCACATAGCCAATGGGCATATGAAATATGCTTAGCATCACTAGTATTCAGAAAACTGCACAATAAAATACCACTACACACACACACACCAGAATGTCTAAAACAAGGAGAAATGACAATGCAGAGAGCACTGTCGGGAATGAAGTAACTGGAACTTCACACATTGCTGGTGGGAATGTAAAACTGCATACTTACTTCAGAAAACTGTTATTATCTAATGAAACTAAATGTACACTTACCCTATGATCCAGCAGTTTCACTCCTAGGTATATATCCAAGAGAAATAACTGCTTTTTTCAATCAAAAGTCATATTCATAACACTATCTGTAAGTACAAATACTGCAAAACACCTAAATGTCCATTAACAGTAAGGTAGATAAACTGTACATATTTGCAATATTGGTAAATCATGCTGTACAATCTACTGTAAGAAACGGGGAAAATCTGACACAACACATGGGAAGTAACCTAAGACCTTATCAACACTGTGCTGTAACCCAGAGCTTCCAAGCAGGGTTTACAGGTGGCCAAAAAACTGATCCTCTCTACAGTCTGGGTAGCCAGGCCAGGACTAGGGTAACAGAGCAAGGTGATAATCATCTCTGTTTTCCCTAGTGTGCCACACAATTATTATCATTTTCTATGTACATCACAGCATGCTATAGTGTGAAAGAAGATTAGAAGCGCTGATCTAACCAAATAACATAAAAGTAGCTGTACTAGCCATGTAGGAATTGTTAAGGGCACATGCACACATGTATAAAATCATTATCAGACATCATCCAACAACTTCACAAACATCATATTGTATAGCAAAAAATGTTGCAGCGTTCATATGCTTTTGACCAAGTAATTCCATGTCAATAAATTCCTTATGAAATTTGCAAATATGCATACAAACATTTAGCTCAACAACAAAGTATATAATAATACTATGATTAAAATATAGATTTGTATTTATTTATTTATATTCATATAGCTTTTGAAGACAATATAATGACCAGGAAAAAAATGAATCAAAATACTTAAAGTGATAAGACAGACTACAAAACAATATTTTCTAATGAACATATGGAACAAACACTAGAACATTATGAACCGGTTACCTTGGTAATAGATTATTTTAATCTTCTTTTTGCTTTTGGGTATTTTCTAGACATTCTGCAACAAACATGTTACATTTATAAAACTGGTAGAAGGGAAATAAGTATGAAAAAGTGTGGATTAATTATTATAGAAAAAGATCTGGATAGAGAATAGAAATAATCAGCATGATAAAGTATAAAATAATCAGGAGATATGATTTTTACTCCTAGTTCTACAACAATGTATATGAATGCTACTTATTTCAATGCTGTTTAGATTTCATCTTCCTCATTTATTAGATAAAGAGGCTGACTTAAATGACACAGGTGACATCAGTAAGATGGCAGAATAGCAGTCAGTTTCCAGCACTCATCCCCTTGCAGAAACATCAATTTGAACACATACTCATGTGCAAAAATACCTTCACAATAGCTAAGGATTCCAGGTGAGAGACTAAAGCACCCAGGTGGAGTGGAGAAATAAGAAAAGATGCATTGAAGAGGGTTTGAAAAATAATCTCATATTACCCACGTCACCCAACCTCCAACCCCAGGCAACTCAGCATGCAGAGAGACACCCACCTAAAGGAGGAAGAAGAGTGAAGTGAGCGCCCAACTTCACCACAAACCCCAGCTCCAGGCCAGCCAAGTAAAATCAGGCATCAGGCCAAGCCACACAGATCCAGGATTCAGAAATGCCCCCATGGACTCAGACTCCAGGCCTATCCCAGTGCCATGCCAAACCCCAAGAAACCAGGCTCCAGGCTTACCCCATGGATCCGTTTCAAGCCACAAACTGAAGCCCCAAACACCAGGCCTGCCCAGGTAGACCCAAGTATAAGGTGCACACCAGTGAACTCAGGCTTCAAGTCCACCCCCAGGTACCAGAGTAGCCTGCCTGAAAACTCCAGCAGCAAACCCATCCACAGACTCCACCAAATGGTTTTCATTGGCTTTCACTGCAGAAGCCCAAGTGCAAAGACTGGAAGAGGTGCCTACTTCTTCAAATGAACAAACACCAAAACAAGGCCACAGAAGTACGAATGGTCAGGAAAACATGACACCAACAAAGGAACAAAATAAAGCACGAGTAACCAACCCTAAAGAAATGGAGATCAATGAACTGCCAGACAAAGAATTCAAAATAGTTGTCTTAAAGAACTGCAGTGAGCTATAAGAGAACACAGATAGACAACTAAAACAAAATCAGGAAAACAATACATGACCAAAATGAGAAGTTAAACAAAGAGACAGAAGGAAGGAAGAAAGGAAGGAAGGAAGGAAGGGAGGAAAGAAGGAAGGAAGGGAGGGAGGGATGCATGAATTCTGGAGCTAAAGAGCACAATGACTAGACTTGATCAAGCCAAAGAAAAAAAATCAGTGAGCTCAAGACAGGTCATTTGAAATTACCCAGGCAAACGAACAAAAAGAAAAAATATTGAAAGAAAATGAAGAAAGCCTATGGAAATTATGGGATACCATCAAAAGAAATAACATACGCATTGAGGGAGTGCCAGAACAAGTAAAGAAAAAGGAGCAGAAAGCTTATTCAAAGAAATAATGACAGAAAACTTCCTGAATCTGGAGGGGAAAATGGACATCCAGATCCATGTAGCCCAAAGAATCCCAAACAAATTAATTCCGAAGAAATCTATTTCTTCTTCTATTTCTTCTTTTTCTATTTCATTAATTTTGAGAGGATGAATGTTCACTAATCCCATGTGATAATCATTTAATGATGTATGTAAGTCAATCCATTATGCTATACATATTAAATTTACACAGTGCTGGATGTCAATTATTATCTCAATAAAAGAGAAAGAAAAAAGAGAGATCTTCACCTAGACACATTTATAATCAAATTCTCAAAAATCAAAGACAAAAAGAGAATTTTGAAAGCAGTAAGAGGAAAGAAAACTTGTCACATACAAAAGAACCCTTGTGGTGGGGCGATAAATTGGGAGATTGGGATTGACATATATACACTATTGATACTATGCATAAAATAGATAACTAATGAGAACCTACCTTATAGCACAGGGAACTCTACTCAGTGCTCTGTAGTGACCTAAATGGGAATGAAATCCAAAAAAGAGGGGATATATGTATACATAAAGCTGATTCACTTTGCTGTACAGTAGAAATGAACACAACACTGTAAAGCAACTACACTCCAATAAAAATTTTTTAAAAAAAAAGAAAATATTAGTAAATAGAATTTAGCAACACATAAGGAAAATTATATACCATGGCCAAGTGTGCTTTATTCCAGGGATGCAAGGCTGGTTCAATTTATAAAAATCAATCAATGTAATTCACTATATTAACAGGCTAAAAAGAAAAATCACATGGTTATATAAATCAATATAAAAGCATCTGACCAAATCCAACACCCATTTATGACAAAAACTTTCACAAAAATAGGAACAGGGCTTCCCTGGTGGCGCAGTGGTTGAGAGTCCGCCTGCTGATGCAGGGGACACAGGTTCATGCCCCGGTCTGGGACGATCCCACATGCCACGGAGGGGCTGGGCCCGTGAGCCATGGCCGCTGGGCCTGCGTGTCCGGAGCCTGTACTCCGCAACGGGAGAAGCCACAACAGTGAGAGGCCAGCGTACCACAAAAAAAAAAAAAAATAGGAACAGAAGGCAAATTCGTCAAGTTGATAACTACAGCTAATTTCTACTTAATGATGAAGACTGAATGCTCTCTTCCTAGCTCTTAGCAAAATATCAGCAAGGTTCTTTGTAGATATAGAGGAGATTATTCTAAAGTTTAAATGAAAAGGCAGAGGAACTAGAAGATCTACAACAATTTACAATAGGAAGAATAATGTAGGTAGAATCAGTCTGCCCAATTTCAAGATTTATTATATAGCTACAGTGATCAAGACCCATAATAGGAAAAACTGAAAATTCAGACCTTATCAAAATTTAAAAGTTCCTTTACAAAGGAAGAAAAGAAGCAGTATCCATATAAAGAGGATGAAAAGACAAGCTAAAGACTGGAGAAAATATTTTCAAACCACATATGCACAAAAGGACTAGAAACTAGAATCTATAAAGAACTCTCAAAATTCAACAGTAAAAAAAAATAATCGGGGCTTCCCACGTGGTGCAGTGGTTAAGAATCCACCTGCCAATGCAGGGGACACGGGTTCGGGTCCTGGTAGGGGAAGATCCCACATGCCACAGAGCAAATAAGCCCGTGCGCCACAACTACTGAGCCTGCACTC
The DNA here is from genome assembly GCA_004363435.1 of Platanista minor. Taxonomy (NCBI): domain Eukaryota; kingdom Metazoa; phylum Chordata; class Mammalia; order Artiodactyla; family Platanistidae; genus Platanista; species Platanista minor. The sequence continues at coordinate 18,645 of RJWK010027603.1, forward strand.
TAGATCCTGTGGGCCACAACTACTGAGCCCACATGCCACAACTACTGAAGTCCGTGTGCCTAGAGCCCATGGTCCACAACAAGAGAAGCCACCACAATGAGAAGCCTGCACACTGCAACGAAAAGTAGCCCCCGCTCACTGCAACCAGAGATAGCCCATGAGCAGCAAAAAAGACCCAATGCAGCCAAATATAAATATAAATAAGTAAACAAATTTATTTTTAAAAAAACAAAGGTGATACAATACATTGCCAAATGAAGGACAAAAATCATGATCACCTGAGTAGATAGAGAGAAAGCATTTGACAAAATTCAATACCCTTTCAAGATAAAAACATCAATAAACCTCATCATAACAAAAGGTTACATATAATAAGCCCACAGCTAACATCAAACTCAACAGTAAAAAAATGAAAGCTTTTCCTTTAAGACCAGAAACAAGACAAAGGTGCCTACTCTACTCTCACCACTTTTACTCAACTTAGTACAGGAAGTCTTAACCAGAATAACTGCTCAAGAAAAAGAAATAAAAGGTAACCATATCAGAAAGGCAGAAGTAAAATTGTCTGTTTGCAGAAAACTCCGAAACCTCTACCAAAAAAAATTAAAACTAATAAATGAATTCAGTAAAGTTGTGGGATACAAAATCAATAAACAAAAATCAGCTGCGGGCTTCCCTGGTGGCGCAGTGGTTGAGAGTCCACCTGCCGATGCAGGGGACGCGGGTTCTTGCCCCAGTCCAGGAAGATCCCACATGCTGCGGAGCAGCTGGGCCCGTGAGCCATGGCCGCTGAGCCTGCGCATCCAGAGCCTGTGCTTCGCAACGGGAGAGACCACAATGGTGAGAGGCCCGCGTACCGCAAAAAGTAAAAAAAAAAAAAATCAGCTGCATTTCTATACAGTCACACCAAACAATCTGAAAAAGATACTAAGAAAACAATCCTATTTACAATTATATTATCAATAAAATACTTAGGAATAAATTAAACCAAGGAGGTGAAAGATCTATACACTGAAAACTTTAAAACATTAATAAAAGAAACTGAATAAGATGCAAATAAGTGGAAAGACAGTCTGTGTTCATGGACTGGAAGAATTAATATTGTTAAAATGTCCATACCACTCAATGCCATCTATAAATTCAATGCAATCCCTATCAAAATTCCAAATGCATTTTTCACAGAAATGGAAAAAAACAATCCTAAAACTCATATGGGATCACAAAATAATGTGACTAAACAAAGCAATCTTGAGAAAGAAGAACAGTGCTGGAGGCAACACACTATACCTGACTTCAAAGTATACTACAAAGCTATTGTAATAAAAACAGCAGAGTACCGGCATAAAAACAGACATGTAGACCAAAGGAACAGAATAGAGAGCCTAGAAATAAATTCATGCAGTTTATGGTCAAAGGATCTTCAACAAAGGTGCCAAGAACACACAACAGTGAAAGGACGGTCTCTTCGATAAATGGTGCTGGGATAATTGGTTATCCACATGCTGAAGAATGAAACTGGACACTTATCTTACTCCATATACACAGAACAATTCAGAATCATTAAAGACTTCAATGTAAGACCTGAAACTATAAAACTACTAGAAGAAAACATAGAGAAAAGGCTTCTTGACACTGGTTTGAACAATACGTTTTTGGATATAATTCCACAAGCACAGCAACAAATGCAAAAACAGACAGATGAGATTACATCAAACTAAAAAGCTCCTGCACAGCAAAAAAAAAAAAAAAAAAAAAAAAAGCTATCAACAGAGTGAAGAAACAACCTACAAAATGGAAGAAAATATTTGCAAACCATTTGCAAAATTTAATGAGATTAATATCCAAAATACAAAAGAAACTCAAACAACTCAATAACAAAAAAAAAATAACCTTTTTAAAAAAATGAGTAAAGGACCTGAACACACATTTCTCAAAAGAAGACATACAAATGGCCAACAGGTACACAAAAAGATGTTCAACGTCACTAATCATCAGAGAAATGCAAATCAAAACAACGAGCTATCACCACACACCTGTTATAATGGCTATGATCAAAATACAAAAGGTGGTCAGTGTTGGTGAGGGTATGGAGAAAAGGAAACCCTTGTGATACACACACACACACACACACACACACACACACACACAGACACACACAATGGATTACTCAGCCTTAAAAAAGAAGGAAATACTGTCATTTGGGACAACTTGGATAAAACTGGAGGAAATAATACTAAGTAAAATAAACCAGGCACAGAAAAACAAATATTTCACGAACTCACTTATATGTGGAATCTAAAAACCCACAGAAGCAGAGCAGAATAATGGTTGCCAGTGGCTGAGGGGGTGGGGGAAAATAAAGAAATGTTGGTCAAAGGATACAAAGGATACAAAGGTGTAGTTATGTAGTTATAGAGGATGAATAATAAGTGGTACTAAAGGAACTGGATACCTGTGTAGAACAAAAAAATTAACTTTGACCCCTTCCTCACACTATAGACAAAAGTTAATTTGAGATGGATCATAGACTTAAATTTGCAAAATATAAACAATAAAGTATCTAGAAGAAAACACAGACAAATATCTTTATGAACATTCTGGGCATAATAAGTCAAAAGTCAGAGATGGCATTAAGCATAGTTCATGAGGGCAAGTATAGAGACTGACCTGACTAACACAAAGGCTACAGACTGAAGACTGATACAAAATTATAATGACAGGCCCCCCATTTAGGAGTTTCCCTTTACAAAAATATCACTATTAAACATCTATCAGGCCTATCTATGTACATTTCATCTAATTCCCTTATTCTCCCTTATCTCTTTCCCCATGTGATTAATGCTGCACATTTGCCTCACAAATGGTTCACTGGTATGGAGACTGCATGGCTATGGGACAGAACACAGCTAATTGGCCCTCAAAGGGGCTGACCCCATGATCTTAGCCTTAGTACCAAACTTTAATTTAGCAGTCTTTGTTAGCCCCAGAGCTTGATCATTAACTCTCCTAGAAGACTATTTCTAGAGGGTCTAACAAATCTAGATTTTTGGAAAATAAAAGTTTCCAATAAGAGGGCTTCCCTGGTGGCACAGTGGTTGAGAGTCCACCTGCCAATGCAGGGGACGCAGGTTCGTGCCCCGGTCCAGGGGGGATCCCATGTGCCGCGAAGCGGCTGGGACCGTGAGCCATGGCCACTGAGCCTGCGCGTCCGGAGCCTGTGCTCCGCAACGGGAGAGGTCACAGCAGTGAGAGGCCCGCGTACTGAAAAAAAAAAAAAAAAAAAAAAGTTTCCAATAAGAAAGAGTTGATTTTATGTTTTATTTATTTAATCACCAGCAAATAATGATTTATTTAAAGCAGGTTCTCTCAACCTCGACACTACCTACATTTTGAGCCAGATAATTTGCCGCTGTGGAGGGCTATCCTAGGCATTACAGGATGTTCAGCAGCATCCCTGGCTTCTATTCCATAATGCCAGTACCATACCCTGAGCTGTGACAACCAAAAATGTCTCCAGGGAGTACCAAGTATCTCCTAGAAGGCAAAATTACCTTACTGAGAACAACTGCTTTAAAGAAAACAGCAGGATGAATTTACATTTTTAAAATATTAACAGAATATTTATTTAACAAACACTTGTAACACTGTGCCAGGCACTGTTCTAAACACTATACAAATGTTAACTCAATTAATCCTCATTAACAATCTATGAGATGGACATGATCAATATTCTCACTTTAGAGATAAGAAAACATGGGCACAAAGAGATATGTTGCCCAAAGTCGCACAATGAATAAGTAGGAAAGCAGGGACTGAACACAGGTAAGTGGATCCAGAGACCATGCTCTTAACCATGATACCTGATGCTAAAGTCTGACATTCTAAATGAGGGGACATATCATTTATCCATTGTGCATGTTACAGAAAAAAAACTTGTGACTTACTAGCCCCTGTAGGAATTCAGGCTGCCCATCCTGAAAGAAAAAATACTAAAATATAGAGAAAACAGAACTGAGATATATATTTTAAAACCTAATAAAATATTCATAAATTTGGTATATACATATACCAGTTACGTAACCTGGGGGAAGACTAAATAAGGCACCATGATGACTCCAGGGCTGGAAATTACATTCCCAGTCTACAAGAGCTAAAAAGGAAAGAAGACGGAAACACAGTGTTCACAACACTAAGTCAGCAAATAAAAAGAACTAATCTCAACAGAAGAAAGTGGAACCAACCAGCTGTGCATCTAACTTTACTCTGATTTCCTTCTCCTTCCAAGATCTCAGTACTTTTTAAATAAATGAGATAACAGATATAAGTACTCAGCAGAATTAGCACATAGAAGGCACTTAAAATATATGTTTCCTTCTCTCTGCACAATGGCTCCCTGCTCTAATCCCAGTTCTTTTTTGTGCTGTGCAGGTTTGTTCTATTAGAGTGTTTTGAAGACATTTCTGTCTCTAGTAAATCAAGATGTTTGAAAAAATTAATGGAAATTAAAATAACTATAGAAGAAGTTAAGTTGTCCTCGTGAGACTCAAAACTAAACCACGTTTTTATAGCACCGACTGATTTAAAATAAAAACAGAACTTCAATGAACAGAACTAAAGTAGAATATTCACCTCTGGTCAGAAGACTTCCTCTATTTTCTCTCTAACAAATTTCAAAACCCTTTTAAAACAATAAGACCTCATTTTTTAAAAATATTTAGCATAATAAGGGAGGTTGAATTACTTTGTTGTCACATACAAATTTATACTGCATGTGCTGATTAATTCTGTGTCAACTTGACTGGGTCACAGGGTTGCCAAACATTCTGGGTGTGACTGTGAAGGTATTTCTGGAAGAAATTAACATTTTCAGTATACTGGGTAAAGCAGATTACCCTCCCTAATGTGGGTGGGCCTCATCCAATCAACTGAAGATCTAAATAGAACAAAACAGCTGAAGAAGAGGGAGCTCCTCCTGCCTGCATGCCCTCAAGCTGGAACACTGTAGGCTTTTCCCACCTCAGACCCAGAATAAAACATCCACTGCTTTCCTTGTTCTCAGGCCTTAGGATATGGACTATAAGGAACTACAGCTTGCCAACTGTAGATCTTGGAATCTCTCAGCCTCTGTAACTGTGTGAGCCAATTCCTTATAAGAGGTCAGTCTGTCTGTCTCTCTCAATAACACACTCTCTCACATACAACACACAACACAAACACACACACACACACACACACCCTTCAGGTTCACTGCATTTAAATTGCTGCCAACACTTTTATTTTTAAGGTTAAAATTATTTTTAAGCTACAAAAGCCAAAGTTAAATTCTAAAACAAAAAGACAAGGAACCAAGTATCACAGACCAATATTTACATATCTTTCTGCAGTTTTCGAAGCTTTCACGTATGTACTATCTCATATGACTACCACAGCCTATCATGAAGTAGTTAAGAAAGAAGTATCATCTACTTATACATGAGGAAACTGAGAGTCAAACTATAAGTTGCAGAACAAAACAAAAACTCAGATCCAGTGCTCTACACCATGCTGACTCATCACATACAGACAACAAGCTTACTAAAAACTAGAAGTTTTCACTCATCTCTCATGGTCAGCAAATGTATGATCAGGCCACCCAAGGTGGTCGTTCTCTTGCTCTTGGTACATCCCCTGCTGGACCAGTGCCTATTTCACCTACACCCTACTCACCTGCCTACATACTCGCTCTCACCCCAGCTAGTGACTGTTCTAATACTTAGATAGTAACACCTCCACAATGGTAGCTTACCAAAGGGACAGTAAGGGGAATGCCCCTCTGCTAGTTTCCTTGTTAACCAATGAGCCAACCAGATGCCACTTCCCCCTATAACTGGTAACCTCCCCCTCCCCCTGGGAGTGAAGGCTGCTGCCATGTCCTGCCCACCGTCTGCCACATACGGTGGGGTGTTGTTCCAGGACCTTGCTTCAGACATGTAAGACCCTCCCATCCATTAAACCAGTGATGTCTCTGTTGCTGACTCTGGGCTCTTCCTTTGGTCTTGAGGCTGGGCAGGTACAGGGCTTGCATGCTTGCAGGGTGCAGCCCAACAGTGAATAAGGATGCTTATGAAAAAGCACAATATCACCAGCACCCAAAAAGCACTGCCCCCTCCAGTGACCATCCCACCCAAAGGGGAGGAGATCAAGATGGCAAAGTAGGAGGACACTTGAGCTCACCTCCCCGCCAAGAACACATCAAAAATATAGCTACGTGTACAGCAAATCTCACTGGAAACAAACAAGACTGGCAGAAAAACTCTCCTACAACCAAGGCTATAAAGAGTCACACCGAGTCAGGTAAGAAGAGAGGCAAGGTGATCCGGTCAGTACCCGCACACTTAGGATGGGACACAGAACAGGAAAGAGATATCATGGGCTAGGAGATCATCCATGAGGCACGAGGGATTCAAACCACATATTTGACACCCTAGCCCTGAGGTCCAACATCAGGAAGACAAGTCCCCTTAGCTGGTTTGAAAACCAGTAGTATTTACAAGAGAGCTCTAAGAAATTGAGACTCCACTCATGAAGAACACATGCACATACTTATTGACTCCTGGGAACAAGGCGGAGGAAGCAAACTGAGACTGCCTGGAGCTCTGGCCAGTTTCTCACAAGGGCCCCAGCATGCCTGGGGCCACAGCTAGTGCCTGCTCCAGCCTCTCTTCCTCTAGCGCTGCTCCCCTCTAGGATGAAGCTGCCTTTGCCAGGAGGGGGAGAATGCACACTTAGAGGGAACGGAACCAGCACAGACCCAGCCCTTAGGGCTTCTACTCCAGCACCTTGGCACCCAACCACATCCCAAAGAGGGCAGTAATGACCACCAGAGGAAAAGATCTGGCTCACACTTGGCCCTGGATCTAGTCCATCAATCTCCAGCCCCACCTCCCACCAAGGTGATAGCTTCCAGCATACCCTGGGTGAAGACATGACCTACGCTCACTTCAGATAAACCTCTCCCACCAAAGCCTGGGCACATGCAGACTGCATACAGATGTTCCCACATAAGGACATGCCTTCAAGATTGGGACAGGTAACTATTTCACATGATTTCATAGAGACAGAAAAGTTAAAATGAGCAGAAAGAGGAATTTGTTTCAAATGAAAGAACAAGAAAAAAAACTGATGAAACAGAAATAAATAATTTACCAGATAAAGAGTTCAAAGCCATACTAATAAGAATTTTTACAGAACATGGCAAATGAATAGATCAACACAGTGAGAATTTTAACAAGGAACTAGCAGAAAACAAGCAAAAGAACAAGTTGGAGCTGAAGAATACAACATGTGAAATGAAAAACACACTGGACAGAATTAACATCAGACTAGGTGATACAGAAACACACAAAAGTGATCTGGAAGATAGAATAATGAATACCATCCAATGAGAAGAGCAAAAAGAAAAACAAATGTTAAAAAAGGGGACACTGAAAATAGATAGCTAGTGGGAAGCAGCCTCATAGCACAGGGAGATCAGCTCAGCGCTTTGTGATCACCTGGATGGGTGGGATGGGGAGGGTGGGAAGGAGGGAGACGCAAGAGGGAGGAGATATGGGAACATACGTATATGTATAATTGATTCACTTTGTTATAAAGCAGAAACTAACACCATTGTAAAGCAATTGTACTCCAATAAAGATGTTAAAAAA
>RJWK010027604.1:0-26334 GCA_004363435.1 Platanista minor
ATGTACATTTGCAGCAAGAGAGAAAACTTATAAGCATTACAGTCTTTCCCTGAGAAATTAGTGCAGGACAATGCATATCTCTCTTGAGTAAAGCTTTCAGAAGTGGTAGAAGACTAATCTTCACTCATCTAATTGCCTAATAAGAGGACTTTTTGGTATGGAATGTACATGTGGATATCTCTCCTACCTACTTTAGGCAGCATCTTGTTGCTTTACAGAGTTCTCTAAGACAACACATGACTTGCTAAAGAGTGTCAGATTCTTGCCTGAAACTAGTTATAGCTATCATGTTAAATAAATCACTGAACCATTGTGTTCTACAGGGAATGAAAAAAGTGATGCAATTCATGCAGGCCTGCTTCTACCTGAATCCATGAATTGATGGTTTGATGTGTATTCTTTAGTTCAAACAAATAAAAATCTTAAGAGGAAGTTTAGAGTCACAGATATAAATAAAGGAATTATTTCTCTTATCAGTACAACAATTAAAGCATACCATAATGAAATATAAACACATGAAGGAGTTAAAGGCTTGCAAATGACCAAATTACAGCCGTATTCCATGGTAGCTTAGCTTCTGTGTTCTGCAAATGTGGAAGTATTAATAGCATATGGACTTCAACAGAAATATTTCCCATAGACATAACACAGACAGAAGTTAAATATCATCACCTGCCATGCAACTGACTACATTATGGGCTTGTTTTAAATATAAAGAAATTCATTATGAATGTTTGTCACTTTTAATTCAGCAACTATGAAGAACCATAAACAATTCTGTTCAAAAAAAAATTTCAAAATCTGTCTGTATGATAACACACAAAATTGCTTGGGACATAAATTAAAGAGAGCAAGTATGTCCCATCAGCATACAGTAAAAAATGCAATAATGACAATGGCTAATTTTTTTTAAAGTCATAGATTCATGCACTTATTCAAAGTTTTAAATTTGCTAATTTTTCATAATATCATCTTGAATTACCATACGCCATACACCTTCTACTGAAGTATTTGATTTATGCCTAACTAATTTCATAATTTTTTAAAAATTAAAGTAATAAATCTAGATGATACCTCACAATTTACAAGCACATTTAGATATATTAATTTTTTTATTTTTATCTTCACAATAGCCATGTGACAATATCATGTATGTGAATTTGATCATGGAAACTGAACTCTGAGGCTTGAACTGTTCCATCTTTATACCCATCAACAATCTCTCTCTTCCTGATCTCTCTCCCTTTCTCTATGTCGGTCACACACACACCCACACACACACACACACACACACACACATTTGTGCAGAATAAAGAAAAAATCTTTCAAGTTTACAAAGCAACCATCTATTTCCACACAAACTCTTGTAAAGTTTTTTAATCCAAATTTTGGTAGCTTATAAAACAATTTATGGAATCAAAGAATAGTTACAAGCCCACACCAGGTGCTAACTAGGCAGAAATGGAAGGATTTAAAGAAAATGATAAAAAAAGAGCACAACTACAAGCTCCCAATTTGCAGTGGGATGATGGTCTAGGATCAGCATAATGAACAGGGTCCTGCGGAACCAGGAGCCAGCTTTGGAGGGCCATGTCCCTTCTTTCTGGACATCAAAGGCAAAGAGCTTGAGCCTTTTAGCTAAGTCATCTATTTATAGTTGAGAAATATTTGAAATATTACAGGGTGGTCCTTGGAAATCTCTAGATACACTTTTTCCTTTGGTTCTGTCTAAAAATTAGACTTTCCTTTAAATAACTGCTGCTATAATTTACTGATGTCATGAACAAAATTTGATGAAAACTATCTGCATTCTACTCCCTCATTTTAAGTGTTTCTCAGAAAACTTGCATCATTAATATTAAAATTTACTCCATATTATATAATATGTTTGCTCTGATAAGTGTAATAAGAAGCACTATGATTATATAATGACTTTTTGTTCTTTTTGAAAGTTATGATGGCATAAATTCTAATAAACCAAAAGTTGATTTTTAACTCAGAGAAACCTGTTTGTTCTCTGATGATTGTGTATTGTATGAATAAGTATAGATTCTGACAAAATAAAATGTCTTCATTTGTAAGCTGAGCAAGAGTATTGAGTGCCAAATATCTCTTAAAACTACTGATAAGTGATTAAGCAAGAATTTTACCTAGAAACCTATGTAGATCCTTTAAATATTTGTGGTGTCCTACAATTAAGCAGTCATTCTGCACTTTAGGATTTACATGCTGATTAATACGGAAACTTTATTAATGAAATTAAATTTTGGAATATGAAGGTTATTTATGTGGAAGAGACAACATCCTGTCCACTAGAATTCATTTATCCTCTCTTTCATTTGGTAATAGACACCCCCTGCCTTTGAGTGTTAGCTAGATACTTGATGGTCCAGCTAGACTGTAAATTTTTCAGCTTCCCTTTCATTAGCTATATCCTTGTGGATAAGTTTTGAAGAGTGGAATGTGAGCAGAAATAATGTATACAAATTTAATTTCATATTTAAATAAGAAAACTGATTATGTTCAACTTTTTCCTCTTTTCTACTACAGGAAGTAGTAATAATTGGAGTAGCCACCTTAGGTTCAGCCATGGAAGCCACATGATGAAGATAAAGGACATTCTGCTAACCTGGATGCCTGAATGACCATGTGAATAAAAGTCACAAATCCACCCAGGACCATTTGCTTACCTCTGGACTCTTGAGGGAGAAATACAATTCTGTCTGTTTAATCTCATTATTATTGGATCTCTTTGTAATGGCAGCCTTACTAACCATACATTGTCCCAGCTTTATTTAGTAAAAGCACATTTTCTAAAGTCTTTTGAAGTCAGAATATTCACCGTCATCATCAACACTCATTATTTAGATATGCAAATATAACAAGTTGAAACAAGACTATGAGTAGATTATTGTGCATATAGCAAAGACATGTAGCACTAACTTATCAAATATTTTATAAACATTAAAATATTTATAAAATGATCTTTAATAATATCTTGCATATGCTATTTATAATTAAAATTCCCTTCAAATGCAATTCTCAATGAAATCTGTCATTTTACGAACAGACTAAAGGCCTATTCAGGAGATTAACTATGTATCTCAGACCATAATGAACTTTTAATAAAATTATGTCTGTAATAAGGCAGAATGATATTGCCAACGGAATCCATATGGAGATGTGTAGAAGAGCTAACAAGTAATATTTATGGAATACCAGCTTTGTACCAAACATCCTTCATATGATATTTTATTTAATTCTCAAAACAAAATCCTCATAAGGTTTTTATTATCATGGATGCTCTGCTTCTAAGGAACTCTCAGATGTAGATGGCTGCCTCTCTCCTAACCTTTATCAGTTATCACTGTCCCAAAGCCTGCTCTTAGCGTAGAATATCGCAAATGGTTACACCTTGGGCAGCCCCTTAGCCTATGCTTTCTCCTTTTCCTAAGTAAAGGGTGTAATTCAATTGGAGGTTGAGGGAGACAATTTTTTCATCTACTCAATGCTTGTGCATTATCAGTTACAGGATAGTCTAACAAAAGTGCTGACTTCAGGACTACCTGTATTATAAGGAAACAACTTTCTTAAGGGTGAATATACTAGGTACATGCTTGACTCTCCTTTTGACTTTATTCAGATCATGACTAATAGTGACAGAGCTCAGATTGGGGAGTAAAGGAAAATTAAGTATTCTTTCTTGACAGTAATCATGTTATCTATGAATAAGTATATTTGACAAGCACTCAATCACTCATTCCTGGAGGAGGAAAAGGGTAAACTTATTATAAAGGGTTGGGTAAGTCATTAAACATACCTTCACAGCACATATAATCTTCCCCCAAAGCCATGGTCTTAGGGTAGGTAAATATAGTAGCTGTTAGGGAGAAAAGTCAGTTAAGTCCATTTTTATGAAGTCTGAGGAGATTTCTATAACAAAAGAATAATTATCTATTTTTTTCACAACTTAAGTCCTAGTAGCTCACTCCTGAGAAAAAGGGAAAAGTTGCAGTGAATATCGATTATCTAGTAAATCCATAACAATTGCTTCTGAAAAATATTTTTTGATATTGCAATATCAAACAATTGAATCCAAGTCTTTCAAAATGTGAAAAGATTTTCTGTAAACATTACCAAATAATCCCTTAGATCACTCTCTTAGAAAAAGAACACACATAGAGGGGTGTCACTGTCATTTTAGCTGAATGTAAAGATTGTACAAATTAACTTTTAAATTAGTTAATTTAATAATATTGTTTTGCTATCTCTCATAAACCAGTGTATTGTTGAGATTATAATTGCATGAATATGATTCAATGGTTCATTTTGGATCATTGTTATACTTTAATTAGTTTAACCATTAACTTAACTATACATGTGTATGCATGTTGGGTGTTTATATATCACAAACACACAAACAGACACAGGGAGAAAGGGGAGTTTGTTTTTGTTTTTACTTTTAACTTTTAAAGGTCATAAATCTCAACATCTAGTTGTTAGTTACAGGCTTGATATTTTGAAACTAACTTTTACAAATAATGTGTAATAGTTTCCTTGGGCTCATGGTTAACCTTTAAGTAATATTTCCATGCATTTTATTGGTACTCATATCAGATGTTTACTTCAAACCTTTAAACCAGAATTCTTGTTTAGAGGAACCAAGATTATTGCATTAAATAATACTTAATATATTTTTCTTATACTTATTTTTAAGAAATAAATAAAATATTATATGCCACTAAAAGGATCAAGAAAATGAATACAATCAATGTTTTACTGTATTGAGAGGTTTATATTTCCAACAGTAAAATGAGAATTTCTGTTATATTTGGTGAAAACTGTAGAGCCAGTAATATTCTGTTTTTACGATCTGAAAACACACTGATTGTTTTTTAAAATAAATATTTTGTATGTAAAATTTAATTCCCTTGGCTCTTTACCAGTTGCACTGATGATAACAGGACATAGTGTTTTGCTAAAATTGAGGCTTCATGAAAAATTCAAGAACTCTATGCATAAGTCACTTATTATCCATACACAGATTTTGATGGCAATCATCTTATTTTGTGATCATTGGGGTAAGTGTAAGTAGAATTATATTTTGCACAGGTTTAACAACAGTTGATCCTTATACATCAGAAAATGAAAAATTAGAAAATTAGCATCATTTATCATGTATCATTTGAAGATGAGTAAATTTTTAAAATTTTTTTGGCATTTCTGTGGTCCTTGAAATTCTACAGTGCTTGAGAAAAGCACAGCTAGATAGAATTCTAAGTGTGTGGCACTCAATTCCAACCTTGACCTTATGATAACTAGGGGCATATAGTTAGTGAATTTTTTTTTTTCACAAAAGCAAATATTTTGAGATCTGAAATACCTGGGCATAGCTGCAAAAGCATACAATTAGATGTTTTTAAAATATAAAAGCATTACTAACAAATCTGACATCTCTTAACAATTCTTATTATGCTGTTATCATCCAGTTCTCTATCATTCTTCTTATTTCTTGCTACAATAGATCAGAAATATGGATTTCTAATTTTATTCTAATGGCAATGTTAAAACAACATTTTCAGGCTTATGAATGATAAAATAGGATTTAAATTTTAAAAGAATCTCTCTGCTTGCATGTTAGAAAAGTGACTGTAGTTGGAGAAAATAAAGAGGGAAATCAATTGAGAGGAAATTCAGTAGTCAAATGACAGGAAAGATGGTGATATGGACTACAGTCATTGCAGGAAACCAAGAAGTAAAAAAAATACTCAAGGTACATTTGGAACAAAGATGAAAATATATGGTGATGAATATGGTTTAAGGGAAAGAGAAGAATGAAGGATGATTCCTATGACTTTTTTGGTTCGGAAAACTAGTCAGATTATGGGCTTATTTTCTAAATAAGGAAGACTCAGGAAAAAACATTTAGGAGAGGAAGCATATGAACCCAACAATTCTGTTTTAGACAAGATCAAATTGAGATGATAATTAAATATTCACTTAAGGTATAACTTAAGGAATTGAATATAGAAGTCCAGCCCTCAAATAGGAAGACAGGGCTAGGAAGACACACTAAAAGGTCAACATTATATGGGAGATATTAGGCTTGTTGAATTGACTGAAAAAATTTACGGTGATAATACAAATAGAGGGGAAAAAATCAGAGGAGTAAGGTATGGGGATACAAACATTTTAGGGATCATATAAAAGGGCATTTGTATACAAACAGACAAAAAGTGTGAGGTGTCATGAAAGTCAAAAAAGAAAAGAAAGTAAAATAAGAATAAAATTAGAAAAGGAAATCTACTGTGTGGAATAAGTGAATGGTTGAGTAAAATGAGGATACAGTGGTATCCATGGAAAGGGCAAATGGAGGTCATTGTTGATCTGAACAAGAGCACATTCACCTAGGTGAAGGTTTTTAGGGGATATAAGCCTGATAGAAGTGGTTTTAATAAGTGGAAGATGAGACAGAAAAATAAATGAAGTCAGGAGTAATATAGAATTATATATAGTGTTTTTTAATGAAGGATGATAACAGTACATATTTGTGAAGAAATGTAAGTCTACAAATAGCCAGTGTATTTTTCAGTCACTCTTTTACTTTGTGGTTGACAATGACGCTTTTACTATTTCTGATTTTTTCATTATGTATGATGAGTAGTCATCAGCTAAATAGTGGGAGAGGGCAGAAGGAGATCTGGGTAAAGAAGAAAAACATAAGATAGTTTTCTCAGAGTGTAGAAAAATTATATTGGAAAATATATGGGACTGACAGGTAGTATAATATGACAATGTAAGTCCTGTGACCATAAATTTAAATTAATCTACCAAACTCACAGGGGAAATTTTCTGAGACGGATTTCAGAAGAAATCCTCCCAAATGCATGATCTGTCAGATCTACCACTCTTAGCTTTGATAATTTTATGCTCTGTGAGAAAACTGACCATTTCTACAGCCTTTAATTGCTTCATCAGGTATTTGTAGACAAGCTAATGGATAAACAATAACTTTACTTTTTAAAGCTGCATCAGAGTTTAATCTTATAAAGACATTTTAAGCAATAATGAGACATGGGCTTAAATTCATGTTAATCAAATGGTCAAAAATCATATGAAAAGATACTCCACATTAGCAGTTGTCAGAGAACTATAAGTTAATAACTCAAGGCAATACCACTATATACCTGCCAAATGGCTAAAAAGGAAAAGGCAGAAAAACGACTATTATGTTGGTGAGCATATGGATCAACTGAAAATTAAAAACATTACAGGTGAGAATGTAAAATGGTACTATCACAATGGAAAACTATTTCGGCTAAGATTTTTGGCAGTAGTCTTACTTAACACATCCCAATTTCAAAAGTATTGTTATCGTTAAACATGTAATTTAAGATTGAGAAAATAAGTTAAAATAAATTATATTTGCTGTTATCGTAAACCAGCTGTATCTGGAGAAGCTACCAAGCTCATAATGCTTTTTTTAGTTTTCTAGCAATAGATCTTTACCTAGATACACACGGTTAATTATGGGCCACCAGCAGTTATTTTCTTCCATGTACCTTGTCCTATTGGCCAGATTTGATTGGATTCCAACAGGGAATCAAACAATTTGTTAATTATGACTTTGGAATTGGAACTAAAAACATCCTGTCCCAGTCTGACTAATATTTAAACACAGGATATACATTTTTACTTTAAAACATACAGACTAGGAAGCAGAAAATGAAGTTCTGCAATGAGGGAAAATATCCAAACCAAAACAATGAAACAAATGCACAGAAGTGAGATGCAATGTGATACTGTTTGTACTGAAGCCATTTCATTTCCCAATTTTTAATCCATTTATGGTTGTCTGCAAACAAAAGATTATTAATAAATGTACATGAGCAGAAATGGGGAAGTCTGAGTATGAGGCACTTAAAGTTCATGGAAGGGAAGAGAAATCACTCCATGTATGTGAAGCAGAAATGTGTGTTACAATGTGGATTTAGATACTTGCAGATTTGTTGGATGGGCTGCAGTTTGCAGACATTGCAGAACTATTGTATTCAGGGAAATAAGACAAAGTTCTAACCTCAAGGTCAGGAATCTCCTGCTGCTGCTGCTGCTGCTGCTATGATTATATTACATAACCACAAAATGATAAGTAGATATAAAAATGTTGAGTCTGGCCACTGAAACTGCTGGTTAGCACCCATATGTTTTTGTCCTTGCTTGATAACATCAAAACACATGGACTCAACCTCAACTTTGCATTCCAAAACCCACGTGTGTTTATCTTATGAGAGAAAAGCAATTTATATACAGAACCACTATTGCAGGGATTAAAATACTTGATTTTAGGTGTCAAACTACAGTAATATAAGTAGGATCAGATGGATATTAATAAACCAATTCATACCGTGTATCACATATGTGATTAAGGGAGTCGTATTCACTGTAGAAGGTCCTACCTGTCTTCTGAGAATTTGGACAGTCACTACGAAATTAAAAATTGAATTTTTTTCTATGCTAGGCAAAATGGCAAATAAATGTAATTTTTTTACTCCATTGATATTTTTCTCTTTATAAATATTCTGTTTACACATTCCTCAAATATTTAATGAGAATATACTGAGTACCACATACTTCCTAAGTGCTAAACAATCAGCATTAAAAAGAAAAGACCAAAAAAATAGAAATAATCTCTACTGTCTTAGTTTGCATAATCTAATGGGGACAGGGGTATATGTTAATCCAATGCTCCAGGAAATATGATTAAAAATAAAAGAAAGTTCCAGAGAGGAATTGTACATGGTGTAGTTATTATAAGGTCATATAATAAAATACTCTGCTTCAGGGAGGGCTCTCTTGAATAAATAACAATTTAACAGAGCTCTGAAAAAAGAAGATGAATGAATACAGGTCTAAGCCTAGGAAATATTATGTGCAAAGACCCCAAGTTTTTGGAACCAGTTGTGCAAAGGAGCCCACTCAGACTTACTCATGTAAGCTAATTGTGTGACTCTTTTCCCAACTCTATATTTCTTTTATAACTTTTTCCAGCTTCTTTGGGATATAATTGATATATAACACTCTGTAAGTTTAAGGTATACAACAAAATGATTTGAAACATTATATATTGCAAAATGATCACCATAATAATGTTAAGTAACACATCTTTCACCTCACATAGTTACAATTTTGTGTGTGTATGTGATGAGAACTTTTAAGATCTACTTTCTCAGTAACTTCAAAACATACAATACAGTATTGCAAACTACAGTCACCATGCTGTACATTACAGCTCCAGAAATTACTCATCTTACAAACTGAAGTTTATGCCTTTTGACTACCTTTACACATTTCCCCCACAACCTCTCTATCTATGGTAACTACAAATCTTCTCTCTCTTTCTATGTGTTGTTCTTTTTAGATTCCATAAATATAAGTGAGATCACACATCTCTTTCTCTGTCTGACTTATTACAATTAGCATAATGCCCACAAGAGTCACCCATGTTGTAGTAAATGGCAGAATTTCCTTATTTTTATGGCTGAATAAAATACCATTCTGTATATATACAACACATATTTTATTTATTGATTCCTTGATCAAAACAGTTTTTTTTTCATATTTTGGTTATTATAAATAATTATTCAATGAACATGGTGTTGCAGATATCTCCTTGACAGTACATGTATGGATTTATTTCTGGGTATAAGTCCTTTAGACTTTCTTCAATATTCTTCATTATTTTTTTTCTTTTACTCTCTGACTAGATAATTGCAAATACCCTTTCCTCTAATTCACTCAATCTTTCTTCTGACTGGTCAAGTCTGTTGTTGAAGCTCCCTACTGAAAGTTTAAATTTGTTGATGTCATGTTAGCTGGATACCAGTCATGGTGAAAATATTTACACCACAGATATAATCAAACATTACAAATCATTATTTTATTTACTCCAGAAAACTGGTGCTATCCATTTTCCAACACATCACTAATATGGACATCAGAAATAAAAAGAAATAATAGTATGAAATAAAGCCAGAGAGATAAGCAAGTGTTCAGAACAATAGCCCTTACATGGGAGTTTTAGGCATTATCTTAACAAAAATAGATAGACTCTGATTGCAATTCAATTGGCATATGACATTACCAATTTGCAATTTGAAAATACCACACTAGTTGAAATAGGAAGAATGAATTGCATTGAGAAACTAAAACCTGCAGAGAAATCAGTTGAGGGGCCTAGAGTAGTCCATGAGAATAAGAATATTAATTTAGGCTAGGCTGATGGCAATGAAGGTACAACAAAACGAATAGATATAATAGCTATATAGGTGGTAACATAGACTAAAATCATAATGGATTGGATAAGGGAGTGAAAGGAACCGTGATGTAATGGGTAACATATTTCACAATTTGACAGGTGGTAGTGTTATACAATGAAAATGAAAGAGTGTAGAAAAGTAACCAATTTGAGAGAAGGGGGAGTAGGGGTGTTTACTTATTTATTTTTAAATTAATTTTTTTGGAGTATAGTTGCTTTACAATGTGGCTTAGTTTCTTGCTGTACAGCAAAGTGTATCAGTCTTAGGTATATATATATCCATTCTTTTTAGATTTCTTTCCCACTTAGGAAAAAATAGAGCACTGAGTAGAGTTCCTTGTGTTATACAGTAGGTTCTCCTTAGCTATCTATTTTATAAATAGTAGTGTATATATGTCAGTCCCAATCTCCCCATTCATCACCCCCACAACTTGGTAACCATAAGTTTGTTCTGTACATCTGTGACTCTATTTCTGCTTTGCAAATAAGTTCATCTCTACCATTTTTCTAGATTCCACATATAAGTGATATTATACAATATTTGTTTTTCTCTTTCTGATTTACTTCAGTCTGTTTGAAAATTTCTAGGTCAATCCACAGCTCTGCAAAGGACAATATTTCATTCCTTTTTATGGCTAAGTAATAGTCCATTGTATATATATATATATATATATATATATATATATATATATATATATATATATATACCACATCTTCTTTATCCATTCCTCTGTTAATGGACATTTAGGTTGCTTCCATGTCCTGGCTATTGTAAATAGTGCTGCAAGGAATATTGGGGTACATGCAACCGTTTGAATTCTGTTTTTCTCCACATATATGTCTAGGAGAGGGATTGCTGGGCCATATGGTAGCTTTATTTTTAGTTTATTAAGAAAATTTCATACTGTTCTCCATAGTAGTTGTATCAATTTACATTCCCACCAACAGTGTAGGAGGGTTCCCTTTTCTGCACACCCTCTCCAGCATTTATTGTTTGTATATTTTTTTATTATGGCTACTCTGACCAGTGTGAGGTGATATCTCATTCTAGTTTTGATCTGCATTTCTCTAATAATTAGTGATGTTGAGCATTTTTTCATGTGTTTGTTGACCATTTGTATGTCTTCTTTGGAGAAATGTCTGTTTAGGTCTTCTGCCCATTTTTTTTTTTTTTTGATTGGGTTGTTTGTTTATTTGATATTGAGCTGCATGAGATATTTCTATATTTTGGAGACTAGTCCCTTGTCAATTATTTCATTTGCAAATATTTTCTCCCATTCTGAGGGTTGTCTTTTTGTTTTGTTTATGGTTTCTTTTGCTGTGCAAAAGCTTTTAAGTTTAATTAGGTCTAATTTGCTTATTTTTGTTTTTATTTTCATTACTCTAGGTGGTAGGTTGAAACAGATCATGCTGTGATTTGTGGCAAAGAGTGTTCTGCCTATATTTTCCTCTAAGAGTTTTATAGTATCCAGCTTTACATTTAGGTCTTTAATCCGTTCTGTATTTATTTTTGTGTATAATGTTAGAGAGTGTTCTAATTTCATTCTGTTACATGGAACTGTCCAGTTTTCCTAGAACCTCTTACTGAAGAGACTGTCTTTTATCCATTGCATATCCTTGCTTACTTTGTCATAGATTAGGTGGTCATGGGTGCATGGATTTATCTCTGGGCTTTCTATCCTATTCCATTGATCTATATTTCTATTTTTGTGCCAGTACCATACTGTTTTGATTATTGTAACTTTTTAGTGTAGTCTAAAGTCAGGGAGCCTGATTCCTCCAGCTCCATTTTGCTTTCTCAAGATTGCTTTTGCTATTCACAGTCTTTTGTGTTTCCATACATAATGTACAAATTTTTTTTTTCTAATTCTTTGAAAAATGATCCTGGCAATCTGATAGGAATTGCATTGTATCTGTAGATTGCTTTGGGTAGTAGAGACATTTTCACAATATTGAGTCTTCCAATACAAGAACATGGTGTATCTCTCAATCTGTTTGTGTCATCTTTGATTTCTTTCATCAGTATCTTATGGTTTTCTGAGTATAGGTTTTTGCCTCCTTAGGTAGGTTTATTCCTAGGTATTTTATTCTTTTTGATATGATGGTAAATGGGATTTTTTCCTTAATCTCTTTTTCTGATTTTTCATTGTTAGTGTATAGAAATGCAAGAAATTTCTGTGCTTAATTTTGTATCTTGCAACTTTACTAAATTAACTGATGAACTCTAGTAGTTTTCTGGTAGCACCTTTAGGATTTTCTGTGTATAGTATCATGGCATCTGCAAACAGTGACAGTTTTACTTATTTTTTTCCAATTTGGACTCTTTTTACTTCTTTTTCTTCTCCGATTGCAATGGCTAGGATTTCCAAAACTATGTTGAATAAAAGTGCGGACAGTGGATATCTTTGTCTTGTTCCTGATCTTAGAGGAAATGCTTTTAGCATTCAATCATTGAGTATGAAGTTAACTGTAGGATTCTCATATATGGCCTTTATAATGTTAAGGTAGTTTCCCCCTAGTCCTACTTTCTGGAGAGTTTTTAATCATAAATCGGTGTTGAACTTTGTCAAAAGCTTCTTCTGTATCTATTGAGATGATAGTATGGTTTTTATTCTTTAATTTGTTAAACTGGTGTATCACATTGATTGAAGAATCCTTACATCACCATGATAAAACCAACCTGATCATGGTGTATGATCCTTTCAATGTGCTGTTTGATTCAGTTTGCTAATATTTTGTTGAGGATTTCTGTGTCTATATTCATCAGTGATACTGACCTGTAATTTTCTTTTTTTTTTGTTTGTTTGATATCTTTGTCTGGTTTTGGTATCAGGGTGATGTGGGCCTCTTAGAATGAGCTTTGGAGTATTCCTTTTCTGAAGTTTTTTGGAAGAGTTTCAGAAGTGTAGGTGTTAACTCTTCTCTAAATGTTTTATAGAATTTGCCCATGAAACTATCTGGCCCTGGAGTTTTGTTTCTTGGAAGATTTTTAATCACAGTTTCAATTTTGGTACTTGTGATTGGTCTGTTCATATATTCTACTTCTTCTTAGTTCAGTCTTGGAAAGTTGTACCTTTCTAAGAACTTGTCAATTTCTTCTAGGTGGTCCACCTTACTGGTGTACTGTTGCTTATTGTAATCTCTTATGATCCTTTATATTTCTGTGGTGTCCACTGCAACTTCTCCTTTTTCATTTCTAATTTTATTGATTTGAATCCTCCCCCTTTTGTTCTTGCTGAGTCTGGCTAAAAGTTTATCAATTTTGCTTATCTTCTGAAAGAACAAGCTTTTAGTTTAATTTACTTTTGCTGCTGTTTTCTTTGTCTCTATTTCATTTATCTGTCCTCTGATGTTTATGATTTCTTTCCTTCTACTAACTTTGGGTTTTGTTTGTTCTTTATCTAATTGCTTTAGGTGTTTGAGATTTTTCCTGTTTCTTGAGGTAAGATTGCATTGCTATATACTTCTCTCTTAAAACTGCTTTTGCTGTGTCCCATAGGTTTTAAATTGTTGTGTTTTTTTTGTCTTTGTCTCTAGGTATTTTTTTCCTCTTTGATTTTTCAATGATCCATTGATTATTTAGTATACATTGTTCAACCACAGTGTGTTTGTGTTTTTTACAGTAGTTTTTCCTGTAATTGATTTCTAATCTCATAGTTTTGTGGTTGGAAAAGATGCTTGATATGATTTTGATTTTCTTAAATTTACCAAGGCTTGACTTGTGACCTAAGATGTGATCTATATTGGAGAATGTTCTGTGTGCACTTGAGAAGAAAGCATATTCTGCTGCTTTTGAATGGAATGTCCTATAAATATCAATTAAATCTACCAAGTCTAATATGTCATTTAAGGCTTGTGATCCCTTATTAATTTTCTGTACTGATGATAAATCTGTTGTTGTAAGTAGGGTGTCAAACTCTCCCACTATTATTGTGTTACTGTTGATTTCCCCTTTTATGGCTGTTAGAATTTGCCTTATATATTGAAATGCAGTGTATGTTGGGTGCATGCATATTTACAGTTGTCATACCTTCTTCTTGGATTGATCCCTTGATCATTATGTAGTGTCTTTCCTTGTCTCTTGTAACAGTCTTTATTTTAAATTTATTTCATCTGCTATGAATAATGTTACTCCAGCTTTCTTTTCATTTCCAATTGTATGGAATATCTTTTTCTATCCACTTACTTTCAGTCTGTATGTGTCCCTAGGTCAAAAGTGGGTCTCTTGTAGGCAGCATATATACTGGTTTTCATTTTGTATCCATTCAACCAGTAAATGTCTTCTGGTTGGAACATTTAATCAATTTACATTTAAGATAATTATCAGCCTGTATGTTCCTATTGCCATTTTCTTAATTGCTTTGTGTTTGTTTTTATAGGTCTTTTTTTTTTTCCTTGTGTTTCCCTCTTACAGAGGTTCCTTTAGCATTTGTTGTAAAGCTGGTATGGTGGTGCTGAATTCTCTTAGCATTTGCTTGTCTGTAAAGCTCTTGATTTCTCTGTGGAATCTGAATGAGATCATTGCTGGGTAGAGTAATCTGGGATATAGGTTTTTCCCTTTCATCACTTTCAATATATCATGGCTCTCCTTTCTGGTTTGTGGAGTTTCTGTTGAAAAATCAGCTGTTAACCTGATGGGAATTCCCTTTTGTGTTACCTATTGATTTTCCCTTGCTGCTTTTAATATTTTTCTTTGTATTTATTTTTTTCAGTTTGATTAATATGTTTCTCAGCCTGTTTCTCCTTGGGTTTATCCCGTATGGAACTCTGCAGTTCCTGGATTTGGGTGACTATTTCCTTTTCCATGTGTGGGAATTTTTTGACTATAATCTCTTCAAATATTTTCTCACACCCTTTTTCTCTTCTTCTTCTGGGACCCCTATAATTCAAATGTTGATGCATTTAATTTTCTTCCAGAAGTCTTTGAGACTGTCCTGATTTATTTTCATTCTTTTTTCTCTATTGTGCTCTATGGCAGTTATTTCCACCATTCTATATTCCAGCTCACTTACCCATTTTTCTGCCTCAGTTATTCTACTACTGATCTCTTCTAGTGTGTTGTTCATCACTGATTGTTTGTTCTTTACTTCTTCTAAGTCCTTGTTAAAGATTCTTGCATCTTCTTGATCCATGCCTCCTTTCTATTTCCAAGATCTTTGATCATCTTTATTATCTTTACTCTGAATTCTTTTTCAGGTAGATTGCCTATTTCCTTCTCATTTATTTGGTCTTATGGGTTTTTACCTTGCTCCTTTGTCTACAACATATTTCTCTGTCATCTCATTTTCTCTAACTTACTGTTTTTATGGTCTCCTTTCCACAGGCTGCAGGGTCATATTTCCTCTTGCTTCTGGTGTCTGCCCCTGGTGGGTGAGATTGGTCTAGGTGCTTGTGTAGGCTTCCTACACAAAGTGGAAAAGACTGGTGTCTGTGCTCTCGTGAGTGGAGCTGAGTCTTGACCCTCTAATTTGCAGGGCCACATCAGTGAGTGTGTTTTGCAGTGTCTGTGAGCTTAGTAGGACTTTAGGCAGCCTGTCTACTGATGGGTGGAGCTGTGTTCTTGTTTTGCTGGTTGTTTTGCCTGAGGCATCCAACATTGGAGCTTGCAGTCTTTTGGGTGGAGCCAGCGATTGGTGCCAAGATGGGGACCTCTGGGAGAGCTCATGATAATAAATATTCCCTGGGGCTGGGAATTCTCTGTCAGTCCATAGTCCTGGACTTGGTGCTCCCACTCTTGGGGTCCAGGCCTGACCCCTGGCTGGGGGACCAAGACTCCACAAGATGTACAGCATGGCCAAAAATAATAATAATAATAATAACAAAAACAAAAACTAACAAACAACAAGAAAAGAGAAGAAAACAAACAAAACCCATGACAAGTAATAAAAACCAAACCAAATAATAACAGAAAGAAACAATCTAAAACAAAAAGAGAAGAAAAAGCAAGAAAACAACAACAAAAGATACCAAAGACCAGAGCAAATAATAAAAATAAATCTAACAAAAACAAAAATAAAAGCAGAAACAGAAAGCAAACTAAAATAAAGAAAACAAAAAAGAAACACACAAAAATGACCATAAAAAAGTTAAAAACAAAATAAAACAAAAAAACCAATAAAACAAGGAGAAAATAGACAAACAAAAACATAAAATAAAAATAGAAAAATAAAAATATATATTTAAAAATTAAAAAAACAACAAAACAAAACAACTTTTCCTGGGGCCTCCACTATCAGTGTCCTTGCCTGCATGATAAACCACAGCTAACCCCCACTTCCCAGGAAGCCCTCCAAGACCCCTAGGTTGGTCTCTGGACTCACTGTGTGCACTGTGGGGGCAGCTCAGACTCTGACCTGGCCCAATTTCCATGTATACTTGCTCCCCAAAAACCACAGCTGCTAAAGCTAGACATGTCTCAGCTGTGGGAGCACTCATTGTCCTTTCAGATATTCCACAGATGCAGGGCTCACAAAGCTGATCATTTGGGTTTGATTCGTGGCTTGTGCAGCTGCAGGGAGAGATTTCAGTTCCTCTTCCTTAATCACACAGCCCCTGGGGCTCAGCTTTGGTTTTGGCCCAACCCCTGCATGTGGGTCACCCTCAGGTGATTGCAGCACCTGAGTGGGGTATGCTTGCTTGCTCAGGCAGGAGAGGGGTAAGATGACCATGAATGGGACACTCATGTATGCTCCAATGAGATCCCCCTCTAGTGCCTACAGAGTCAGGACCTGGTGTGTGGGGAGAGAGTCTACAATGGTGCCTCCACCCCTTGCACACCACTTAACAATGGTGCCTCATTTCCAAGGCAGAAACTACTTCCTCCAGGAGAATTTCCAGCTGTGGAGCTCCTCAATCCCTACCCCTCAGGCTTTCTCTGAGCAGCCAACAGCTATCCTCTCCCTGGGTCTGCTTTCTTAAGCCCATGTTTTAACACCCAGATGCCACCAGCACTGTCAAACAGCTGTCTCAGGCAGGGAACCCAGGGCTGACTCCCAAGAAAGCTTTGGCAGGGACAGCATGGGGCCTGCCATTGGGGCCTGCACTGAGGAGGCTTTGGCAGGGGTGGTGTTCAGATCCCTGGTATAGGAAACCTTGGTTTGAGGGATTGGTGAGCCTGCTCAGATGGGTGCCCCTCCCAGTGCCCAAGGAGGCAGGGGCAAGAGTGTGGAAAAGGGGGTTGCAAGGGTGGCTCCATGCTTGGTTGCCACTCAACCATGGTGCCTTGCTTCTATGGTGGCCCAGGCTGCTTCTGCAAAATTTCCCTGTTGTTGAACTCCTTACTCCTATCCCTTGAAGTTGTCTCTTCACAGCCAACAGCTGCACCAGGAGACACAAGACTCAGGCTGGGGTGTGCAGTGCTTCAGCACAGATCATGCACACAGATCTTACTCTGTACTGCCTTCCAGAGACCAGTTGCTGCATTCCCCTCTAATCTCCTGAAGCTTCCTCTCTGTCTGTCCCAGCAGATTTCCCCACCATGAGGGGACAGCTCTGAGTGTGGGAACATATCCTCACCTTCAGCTCCTCTCCAGGGGTACTGGTCCCTTCCCATTTCTTCCTTTTTTTTTTTTTTTTTTTTTTTCTTCATACCTGGTTGTGTGGAGATTTATCTTGTCCTTTTAGGTGTCTGAGGTACTTCACTAGTGTTCACCTGGTGCTCTGTGAGATTTGTTCCATTTGTAGATGTATTCTTGATGTACTTGTAAGGAGACATGAACTCCATGTCCTCCTATTCTGTTATCTTGACTCAGCCCCCTCTAGGGGTCTTTCATGTGTTTTATGTACTATATCTAAGGTATCTTTGAACAGCTCAAGTGTTATTGAGTAGGTTGTTACTTTGAATTTTTTTATTCTCTGGTGATCTGAAGGAAGACAAAATTACCTGTAGAGGATCTATTATTGTAAATACTGCCTATTTTCTGGAAATCCTATATTTCCCAAAATCATATAATTGTTCCCAAGTATCTTGGTATTTTGGAAACAAAATAATAATCAAAATAGTGTTGTAAACCCACATTCAGAGAAAGAGATTATTAATAAAGGTAAATTAGACTTTATTCAACATTTTATATGGCCATAATATCATCTGAACAGCAACCTTTCAGTTACTGTAAGAGAGAAGGCCATAGTAGATAGTGGGTGAATGCTGTTAGATGTTTGAAAGGATGTTTCAATCAAGCCACAAAAAATCTTGATAAACGGGTTTAAAGTAAAATTAGGCTTAAATATTCATATTTAGCAGACAGAAAAATTATCATTCTTGTTTGGAAAATGGCTACATAAACATTGATAAACATTTACCCATTTACTCTCCATTTTCAGGGGTGGATGCAATATACAACTTTGCTATGGGAGAGCACAGAAAAAAAAAGTCATACGTATTGCAAGTCATTTTACATCACTTATATCACAGTTACAATTTCCTCAGGTCACAGTATTAGAATCTTTCATTAAACTGTAATAATGACCATTGTTTTCTTATTTAACTTGGGAGATAATAAGTTTCCATCAAAATTTTGCTTATAAAGCTTTTCTGGACTATGTAGCATGTAGCAAATAGCACTGGCAGACATCTGAATTGTTTCATATCTAATTGTGTTTGATCCATGGTCCTCACAGTAGTATTACTACATACACTAAGGTTTAGAAAATAGGATCAGATAATTCAAAATGTTTGCCCAATATTTGAATATCCACCCACTTTGGGAATTCAGAGTACTATATTTTTATTATGTCACAACTGACAGAACATTGTTAATCCAAACTAATTGTGTTATTTTACTCATTTCAAAATCAGAAGTCTATTTCATGTAGTAATTTATTTCCAAAACTTTGAGATGATTAGTAGTAAATGCACTGAGAGATAAGTAGAGTCAGAATATGATAGCCTTCAATTTCAGGCTAAGTGGGTTTTTTATGTTTTATCCTTAAGTGGAGGGGAATAACTGTAAGATCACAATGATGAAATACATAATGAAATCTGTATTTTAGGAAACAAGTTTGTGAATAATACATAGGTAATTTACAGTGTTCATGACAACTGGCATTCAAACAGTGTTAATGTGAATAAAAAGAAAGTTAATAGTCATATATCATGTAAGAAATGAAGGACTTAATGGATGAATGTATTTCTAGAGTAAATATTTAGAGGAAATAAAGACTGATAGATGAGGGAGAACACTTCTAGAATTGGAGAAAAGATGTATGAAAACTCACCAGTCAAAAAAAGCAATAAGAAAACTGACAAAACTTATCAAAATCAATTTTTTTCAGAATTGTTCAAATTAATTAAAGAATCCCAACAGTATAGAGTATTTATTCAAGAAAAATAATTGAATCTAGGTAAAAACAGCAAGCTTGATAGCATTTTAATGTGCCTTAATCTCATCTCCCTCTTCCCAGCTCCACTGTAGATTTGAATACCTTTATCCTAGTAACAGCTGTAGCTGTGAAAACCTGGAGCCAAGAAGCCACTAAAGGGGGTAAAAGGGTCTAGAATTCTCCCAAAACCTAGGTTTCCAGAGGATTACCACTATTTGAGTTTTCTTTCTATAAATCTCTTTTCTCAGGGCTTGTTTTACCTGACTCAGAGCTTGCTCTATTTGAACAGTGTTATCACCAGAATGCTTGAGGAATTCAGCCAAGAGCAAATGTTAATACTGTAGCTACCTTAACTGCCATTATTAGTTGCCCAACTGACCAAAACTGAAAAGGATTAACTAGGAAATGAGATGTCCATGAGTGGATTTATAAATCTCCAACATATTTCTGGGAATCTATAATTCCAAAAGCATGTCCAGAGCTGTGTGCATGCCAGGAATGACCTAAGAAAATGTTAATCTCTCAATTCTGGCTGACGTTGAGGGTTTGCACAAGAAGCAAGTAAATGCCAAAGCACAGTTTCAAGCTGCCTGCTGGACTGTGGAAAAGTATGACCCCAAACACACAGAGACCCTCAACAAAGTCTAGGAGATATACACGTTCAAGGCATTTAAAAATCTCTGTCCAATCATTAGCCAATCACTAAGCTAATCAAGTATACACTTTAGTGGCTACACATAAACCCCCAAAATACACATTTTGCAAATTTAGTCAAGGAAGATAACTAAACAAACAAACAAACTGGCAGGGGGATTTGATTTCCAGAGTTGTAACATTATATTGTTTAAAATGTTGAATTTCATCAAAAATTATGAGACATGCAACAAAACAGAAAATTATGGCCTGTATATTGCGATAAAAACAGTCCTTGTAGAAACTGCCCTTGAGGAAAACTAGATGTTAGACTTAACAGGAACTTAAAATCAACTATTATAAATATGTTCAGAGTAATTTAAAAACCTTGTCTAAAGAATTAAAGGAACATATGAAAATAGTAGTTCATCAAATAGAGACTATCTGTAAGGAAATAGAAATTATAAGTATAACAAAACAGAAATTCTGGAGGTAAAAATTACAATAAAAGTAATGAAATAATTCACTAGAGTAACACAGACATAGATTTGAAGTGATAGAAGAAAGAATAAGCGAAAATGAAGACAGATCAATCTAAATGATCTGGTCCCAGAAAATGAAAGAAAAATAATTTTTAAAAAATGAACAGAGCCTAAGAGTACTGTGAGACATCATCAAGCATACCAACATAAGCATATTACAAGGCTCATGCAGAGAGAAGTTTCAGAAAGATTGCTTGAGGATATAATGGTATAGCACTACTCAAATTTGTTGAAAAATATTGATATAAACATCCAAGACATAGGATTAACTCAAAGAGATTCAAAAACAGACACATCATAGCAAAAATATTGAGGAAATAAAAAGCAAAGAGAATTTTGAAAGCAACAAGAGAAAAAAGTCTCATCATGTACAAGTGAACCCAAAAAAGATTTATAGCTAACTTCTCCTTAGAAACAATAAAGGAAAAGTGATGATATACTGGTCAGTGTTCTCCAGAAACAAAATCAATGGGATATCTATCTATCTATAAATCTATCTATCTATCCATCCATATATATCTATATCTATATCTATATGTATTTATTTATTATAAGGAAATGGCTCATGTGATTATGGAGGCTGGAAAGTTTAAAATCTAAATTTTGGGCAAGCAGACTTGATACCCAGGAGAGTGGGCAGTTATAATCTGAATGCTGGCAGTTATAATCTGAATTCTGGCAGGCAGAGACCCAGGAGAGATGATGGCACAGATGAAATCTGAAGGCAGTATGCAGGAGAATTTTTCTCTTGCTCCAGGAGGACACTCTTTTTGTGCTATTCAGGTCTTCAGCTGATTTGATGAAGCTTACCCATATCATGGAAGGTAATCTGCTTACCCAAATTTCATTGATTTAAGTACTAAGCTTATTTAAAATCATCCTTCAAGTTTACACATAAAATTAACCATCACTGGATGGACATAGAGTCTGTCATACAGAGTGAAGTAAGTGAGAAAGAGAAAAACAAATATTGCATGCTAACACATATATATGGAATCTAAAAAAAAAAAAAAAAAAAGGAAGGTTCTGATGAACAAAGGGGCAGACAGGGATAAAGATGCAGACATATGAGATTGAGGAAGATGGTGGAAGAGTAAGATGCGGAGATCACCTTCCTCCCCACAGATACATCAGAAATACATCTACACGTGGAACTGCTCCTATAGAACACTCACTGAACACTGGCAGAAGACCTAAGACCTCCCAAAAGGCAAGAAACTTCCCATGTACCTGGGCAGGGCAAAAGAAAAAACAGACACAAAAGAATAGGGATGGGACCTGCACCAGTGGGAGGGAGCTGTGAAGGGGGAAAGGTTTCCATACACTAGGAAGATGCTTCGCAGGCAGAGACTGTGGATGGCGGAGGGGGGAAGCTTCAGAGCCGTGGAGGAGAGTGCAGCAACAGGGGTGCGGAGGGCCAAGTGGAGAGATTCCCGCACAGAGGATCAGTGCCGACCAGCACTCAACAGCCCGAGAGGCTTCTCTGCTCACCCGCCACAATGGGTGGGGGCTGGCAGTTGAGGCTCGGGTTTCAGTGGGATCGCAGGGAGAGGACTGGGGTTGGTGGTGTGAACACAGCCTGCAGGGGGTTAGTGCACCATGGCTAACCAGCAGGGAGTCCGGGAAAAGTCTGGACCTGCCGAAGAGGCAAGAGACTTTTTCTTTGTTTCCTGGTGTGAGAGGAGAGGGGATTAAGAGCACTGCTTAAAGGAGCTCCAGAGACGGGCGCAAGCCGCGGCTATCAGCACAGAGCCCAGAGCAGGGCATGAGACGCTAAGGCTCCTGATACCACTACCAAGAAGCCTGTGTGCGAGCACAGGTCACTAACCACACCTCTCCTCCTGGGAGCCTGTGCAGCCCGCCACTGCCAGGATGCCGTGATCCAGGGACAGTTTCCCCGGGAGAACACACGGTGTGCCTCAGGCAGGTGCAACATCACACTGGCCTCTGCCACCACAGGTTCACCCTGCATCCATAACCCTCCCTACCTCCAGCCAGAGTCAGCCAGTGCCTCTGAATGAGCTGCTCCTCTAGCCCTGTCATGTCTGAGTGAAGAACAAATGCCCTCAGGCAACTTACAAGAAGAGGCAGGGCCAAATCCAAAGCTGAAACCTGGGAGCTGTGAGAACAAAGAAGAGAAAGGGAAATTTCTCCCAGCAGCCTCAGGAGAAGCAGATTAAATCTCCACAATCAACTTGATGAACGGTGCAACTGTGGAATACCTGAATGGACAACGAATCATCCCAAATTGAGGAGGTAGACTTTGAGAGCAAGATATATCATTTTTCCCCATTTTTGTGAGTGTGTATGTGTATGATTCTGTGTGAGATTTTGTCTGTATAGCTCTGCTTTCACCATTTGTCCTAGGGTTCTGTCCAGACTTTTTTTTTTTTTTTAACTTTTTAAAATAAAATTGTTTTCTTAATAATTATGTTTTACTTTTTATTTTAAAAACTTTATTTTATTTTATCTTACTTTATTTTATCCTCTTTCTTTCTTTCTTTCTTTCTTTCTACTTTTTCTCCCTTTTATTCTGAGCTGTGTGGATGAAAGGCTCTTGATGCTCCAGGCAGGAGTCAGTGCTGTGCCTCTGAGGTGGGGGTGCCAACTTCAGGACACTGGTCGACAAGAGACCTCCCAGCTCCAAGTAATATCAAATGGTGAAAATCTCCCAGAGAACTCCATCTCAACACCAAGACCCAGCTTCACTCAACAACCAGCAAGCTACAGTGCTGGACACCCTATGCCAAACAACTAGCAAGACAGGAACACAACCCCACCCATTAGCAGAGAGGCTCCCTAATATCATAAGAAGGCCACAGACAGCCCAAAACACACCACCTGACATGGACCTGTCCACCACAAAGACAAGATCCAGCTTCATCCAACAGAACACAGGCACTAGTCCCCTCCATCAGGAAGCCTAAACAACACACTGAACCAACTTTAGCCACTGGGGACAGACACCAAAAACAACTGAATCTACGAACCTGCAGCCTGCTAAAAGGAGACCCCAAAAACAGTAAGATAAGCAAAATGAGAAGACAGAAAAACAGACAGCAGATGAAGGAGCAAGGTAAAAATCCACCACACCTAACAAAGGAAGAGGAAATAGGCAGCCTACCTGAAAAAGAATTCAGAATAATGATAGTAAAGATGATCCAAAATCTTGGAAATAGAATAGAGAAAATGCAATAAATATTTAACAAGGACCTAGAAGAACTAAAGATGAAACAAGCAACGATGAACAACAAAATAAATGATATTAAAAATACTCTAGAAGGGATCAATAGCACAATAACCGAAGCAGAAGAACGGATAAGTGACCTGGAAGATAAAATAGTGGAAATAACTACTGCAGAGCAGAATAAAGAAAAAAAGAATTAAAAGAGCTGAGGACAATTTCAGAGACTTCTGGGACAACATTAAACACACCAACATTCGAATTATAGGGGTCCCAGAACAAGAATAGAAAAAGAAAGGGTCCGAGAAAATATTTGAAGAGATTATAGTTGAAAACTTCCCTAATATGGGAAAGGAAAGAGTTAATCAAGTGTAGGAAGCACAGAGAGTCCCATACAAGATAAATCCAAGGAGAAACACGCCAAGACACATAGTAATCAAGCTATCAAAAATTAAATGCAAAGAAAACATATTAAAAGCATCAAGGGAAAAACAACAAATAACACACAAGAGAATCCCCATAGGGTTAACAGCTGATCTTTCAGCAGAAACTGAAAGCCAGAAGGGAGTGTCAGGACCTATTTAAAGGGATGACGGAGAGAATCCTACAACCAAGATTACTCTACACAGCAAAGATCACATTCAGATTTGATGGAGAAATTAAAACCTTTACAGACAAGCAAAAGCTGAGAGAGTTCAGCACCACCAAACCAGCTTTACAACAAATGCTAAAGTAAATTTTCTAGGCAAGAAACACAAAAGAAGGAAAAGACCTACAATAACAAACCCAAAACAATTAAGAAAATGGCAATAGGAACATACATATCAATAATTACATTAAATGTAAATGGATTAAAAGCTCCCACCAAAAGACACAGACTGGCTGAATGGATACAAAAACAAGACCCATATATATGCTGTCTACAAGAGACCCACTTCAGACCTAGGGACACATACAGACTGAAAGTGAGGGGATGGAAAAAGATATTCCATGCAAAAAGAAATCAAAAGAAAGCTGGAGTAGCAATTGTCATATCAGACAAAATAGACTATAAAATAAAGACTATTACAAAAAAAGGACATTACATAATGATCAAGGGATCGATCCAAGAAGATATAACAATTGTAAATATTTATGCAAGCAACATAGGAGCACCTCAATATGTAAGGCAAATACTAACAGGCATCAAATGGGAAATCGACAGTAACAGATTTATAGTAGGGGACTTTAACACCCCACTTTCACCAATGGACAGATCATACAAAATAAAAATGAATAAGGAAAAGCAAACTTTAAATGATACATTAAACAAGATGGACTTAATTGATATTTATAGGACATTCCATCCAAAAACAACAGAAAGCACATTTTTCTCAAGTGCTCATGGAACATTCTCCAGGATAGATCATATCTTGGGTCACAAATCAAGCCTTGATAAACGTAAGAAAACTGAAATTGTATCAAGTATCTTTTCTGACCACAATGCTATGAGACTAGATATCAATTACAGGAAAAGATCTGTAAAAAATACAAACACATGGAGGCTAAAGAATACAGTACTTAATAACGAAGTGATCACAGAAGAAATCAAAGAGGAAATCAAAAAATACCTAGAAACAAATGACAATGGAGACACGATGATCCAAAACCTATGGGATGCAACAAAAGCAGTTCTAAGAGGAAAGGTTATAGCAATACAATCCTACCTTAAGAAACAGGAAACATCTCAAATAAACAACCTAACCTGGAACCTAAAGCAATTAGAGAAAGAAGAAAAAAAAAACCCCAAAGTTAGCAAAAGGAACAAAATCATAAAGATCCTATCAGAAATAAATGAAAAAGAAATGAAGGAGGGCTTCCCTGGTGGCGCAGTGGTAGAGAGTCCGCCTGCCGATGCAGGGAACACAGGTTCGTGCCCCGGTCTGGGAAGATCCCATGTGCCGCGGAGCGGCTGGGCCCGAGAGCCATGGCCGCTGAGCCTGCGCGTCCAGAGCCTGTGTTCCACAAGGGGAGAGACCACAACAGTGAGAGGCCCGCGTACCGCAAAAAGAAAAAAAAAAAAGAGACTAGATATCAATAACAGGAAAAGATCTGTAAAAAATACAAACACGGGGAGGAGAGACAAGATGGCAGAAGAGTAAGATGCGGAGATTACCTTCCTCCCCACAGATACAGCAGAAATACATCTACACGTGGAACAACTCCTGCAGAAAACCTACTGAACGCTGGCAGAAGACCTCAGACCTCCCAAAAGGCAAGAAACTCCACACTTACCTGGGTAGGGCAAACAAAAAAACCCTAAAAACAGAGACAGAGGATAGGGACGGGACCGGCACCAG
>RJWK010027605.1:0-26330 GCA_004363435.1 Platanista minor
CCTCCTCTCCTGCCCAGGGCATACCCAGCCATAAACCACCTTAGGATGGCCCATGCCCAGGTGGACTATGCTCCTTGGACCCAGATAAGAGGGATAGAAACATGGACTCCAGGAGACCAGGAATCAACTTCAGCACCTCTCTCTCTCCCTGCCACCATCCAACTCACTTTTCTAATGACCTCTGCCTATGCCCCCTTGGAGAAGCATATCAGTGCTCCATTGATGACAATAAACTTGTTGTGACTGCCAAAAGACAAAAAAACAAACAAAAAAAAAAATATGTGGTTTCTATTTCCTGCCTTCATATCCTCTCCTCCCATTCTTTCTTAAGACAAGGGAGATTTTACCCCTACTACATCCATCATAATTTATGTTGTCAGTTATCAGTGACATCAATTTTCTAAATTTAATAGTCCTTTCTCTGTTCCTATTTCACTTGACTTAGTGATATTAGATGTATTATATTGTAATATTCTATCCTTTTTGAAATACTTTATACACTTTGCTTTTGGGGAATCACTCTGTCACAATGCTAATCTTATATCCCTTATGTCTCCTTCTTAGTATTCTTAGCTGGTTTCTTTCCCAAGGAACTGGAGAATGAACTCCAAACAGCATCCTCTGCCTCCAGGCTTGGTCCTTGGACTTAAATTGTTTTGTCACATATGCTCGGTAATCTCATCATATCTAATAGCTTCAAATGGCAAATATGCCCACATCTCTCCAAACCCTGAATTCCAAACTCATATCCAATACCATATAATATTGCCACTTGAATATTTAATGTGCATCTCAAAATTAGAATGCCCCTTACCCTCATACATGCTCCTGTACTGATCTTCCCATAAATAGAAATTCCTTTCTTCTAAATACTCATCTAATACTCATCTCCTGCTTCTACTTTCTACCTGCCTCATCTATTTTCCTTTCCCTTCCCCACAACAGCAAAATTTCTTTCATTCATCCATTCATTCTCCCTTTCACTCCCTCTCTCTCTTCTCCCTCCCTACCCCTCTCTCATCTCTTTCTTTTTTTCTTTCTTTTTAACTTAAATCAGAATGTGTCACACCTTGCCTACAAATTCCTTACCCTGGTCTCTGCTATGTCTCTGACTTTCTTACCATTCTCTCTCTTTTGCCACCTTGCTATTCTGAGAACTCTCCAAACACAATTTCACTGAAGAATGTCTATATTTGCTGCTCTCTCTGTTTACAACACTCTTGCCTAACATATCTGCATGGCTTCCTGCCTCAATTATTCCAGATTTCTCCATAGTGTCACCTTTTAGATAGGACTTTCTTGACCAACCTATGTAAAATAGCAGTGATCTATCTTTATTCTCTATCACGCTTATACAGATTTATTTTCCTTCATAGGCTGTGTCACATAAGACAGAGTATATATTATTGTGTGTATATTTTATTGCTTTTATCTATAAATTTGATCCTCTATAAACTCTTAAATGCAAAAGTCTAGTCCCTGCTATACTCTCACCACTTATAGCTATTTCTAATAAAAAGAAGTCTATTCCTCTACTTTATATTAGGCCTATTTTACAGGTGGAGAAAAATGTAGAAAATTTCCATTTTTTGTCAAAATTTTGACCTTAGCTGATTATAGGGTTAATCAGTAATCATGCCAGTGAAACACCTAAACAATTGTGTAAATATTATTGGCAACAGTAGTAGTAATCACATGGAGTTCCAATCCATGGGCCATTCTTTTCCATATCAGTACAAACTAATTCAAAGCTTCCTTTTTTTCAGCTAACTTTGTTTTCTTAGTTCTAAAATGATCAATAAACTTCAGATAAGATACCAAGTTATAATATTTTACCCCTTGAGGAGATAATTAATTGAATGGGCTTGAGCTTGGTAGTCACACAGACCAAAGTTTGAAGCTGGCTTGAGCATGTAATAAAACTTTGGCTGAAATCAATTCATTTCTCAGAAGGTAAGGATTTTTTTTTCATATGTAAATAATATGAAGATGTTAAGAACACCTTCTTAAAGAAGGTAAAACATATAATGCCCCCTGGCAGAGCATCTAGCAAATTTTATACTCCAGGAGCTGGCAAAACTTTGCTGATCTGTGGTAAAGAAAATTTCATTAGAGCACAGACACATCCATTTTTTAAGGTATTGCCTGCAGCTGCATTGTCCTACAATAACAGAGTTGAGTACTGTCTGCAAAACCTAAAATAACTTACTCTCTGGCCCTTTACAGTATAAAGTTTCCTGACCTGTGAAGTACAAAATAGTGGCTATTTTCATTAGTTAAAAAACATTCCATGGAGGGAGACCTTCAAGATAACGGAGGAGTAAGACGTGGAAATCACCTTCCTCCCCACAGATACATCAGAAGTACATCTACATGTGGAACAGCTCCCACAGGACACCTACTGAACACTGGCAGAAGACCTCAGACCTCCCAAAAGGCAAGAAACTCCCCACGTACCTGGGTAGGATAAAAGAAAAAAGAATAAACAGAGACAAAAGCATAGGGATAGGACCTGCACCAGTGGGAGGGAGTTGTGAAGGAGGAAAGTTTCCACACACTAGGAAGCCTCTTCGTAGGTGGAGACTGCCGGTGGCAGAGAAGGGAAGCTCAGGAGTCGCGGAGGAAAGTGCAGCAACAGGGATGCGGAGGGCAAAGCGGAGAGGTTCTCACACAGAGGATCAGTGCCAACCAGCACACACCAGCCCGAGTCTTTGCTCACCCACCGGGTCAGGCGGGGGCTGGGAGTTGAGGCTCGGGCTTTGGAGGTCAGATCCCAGGGAGAGGACTGGGGTTGGCTGTGTGAACACAGCCTGAAGGGGTTAGTGCACCACAGCTAGCCAGGAAGGAGTCCAGGAAAAGGTCTGGAACTGCCTAAGAGGCAAGAGAAAATTGCTTTGGGGTACGCGAGGAGAGGGGATTCAGAGCACTGCCAAAATGAGCTCCAGAGACCAGCACGAGCCGTGGCTATCAGCGCAGACCCCAGAGATGGGCATGAGACTCTAAGGCTGCTGCTGCCACCACCAAGAAGCCTGTGTGCAAGCACAGGTCACAATCCACACCTCCCCTCCCAGGAGCCTGTGCAGTCTGCCACTGCCAGGGTCCCATGATCCAGAGACAACTTCCCCGGGAGAACACAAGAAGTGCCGCAGGCTTGCCCTGCATCCGTACCCCTCTGTTCCCCTGGCCTGAGTGAGGAGAGCCCCATAATCGGCAACTCCTTTAACCCCGTCCTGTCTGGGCAGGGAACAGATGCCCTCAGGTGACCTACATGCAGAGGCAGGGCCAACTCCAAAGCTGAACCCCAGGAGCTGTGTGAACAAAGAAGAGAAAGGGAAATTTCTCCTCAGGAGAAATTTAATCCTCAGGAGCAACGGATTAGATCTCCACAATCAACTTAATGAAAGTCTCCCATATCTGGAATACCTGAATAGACAACGTATCATCCCAAAATTGAGGCCATGGAATTTGTGTGAGTTTCTCTGTATATCTTTGCTTTTACCATTGGTCCTAGGGTTCAGTCCGTCCATTTTTATTTTTGTTTTTTAGCACTTGTTATGATTGGTGTACTTGTTTTTTGGTTTGGTTGCTCTCTTCTGTCTTTCTTTTTCTTTTCATTACTTTTTAATTTTTTTATTTTTAATAATTATTTTTTATTTATTATTTTTTAATAATTTTTTTATTTTCTTTTTTTCCTTCCTTCTTTCTTTTTTTCTGAGCTAAGTGGCTGACAAGGTCTTGGTGCTCTGGCCAGGTGTCAGGCCATTGCCTCTGAGGTGGGAGAGACGAGTTCAGGGCATTGGTCCACCACAGACCTCCCAGCTCCACATAATATCACATGGCAAAAGCTCTCCCAGAGATCTCCATCTCAACGCTAAGACCCAGCTCCATGAAACGACCAGCAAGCTATAGTGCTGGACACCCTACGCCAAACAACTAGCAAGACAGGAAAACAACCCACCCATTAGCAGAGAGGCTGCCTAAAACCATAATAAGGTCACAGACACCCCAAAACACACCACCAGACACAGTCCTGCCCACCAGAAAGACAAAATCCAGCCTCATCCACCAGAGCACAGGCAGCGGTCCTCTCTACCAGGAAGCCTACACAACCCACTAAACCAACCTTAGCCACAGGGGACAGACACCAAAAACAACGGGAAGTATGAATAGGCAGCCTGTGAAAAGGAGACCCAAAACACAGTAAGTTCAGCAAAATGAGAAGAAAGAGAAACACACAGTAGTTGAAGGAGAAGGGTAAAAACCCACCAAACCAAACAAATGAAGAGGAAATAAGCAGTCTACTTGAAAAAGAGTTCAGAGTAATGATAGTACAGATGATCCAAAATCTTGGAAATAGAATGGAGAAACTATAAGAAATGTTTAACAAGGACCTAGAAGAGCTAAAGAGCAAACAAACAATGGTGAACACAGCAATAACTGAAATTAAGAATTCTCTATAAGAAACCAATAGCAGAATAACTGAGGCAGAAGAACTGATAAGTGACCTGGAAGATAAAATAGTGGAAATAACTACCACAGAGCAGAATAAAGAAAAAAGAATGAAAAGAATTGAAGATAGTCTCAGAGACCTCTGGGGCAACATTAAATGCACCAACATTCGAATTATAGGGGTCCCAGAAGAAGAAAAAAAGAAACAACTGAGAAAATATTTGAACAGATTATAGTTGTATACTTCCCTAATATGGGAAAAGAAATAGTCAATCAAGTCCAGGAAGCAGAGAGACTCCCATACAGGATAACTCCAAGGAGAAACAAGACAGGATGCATATTAATCAAACTATCAAAAATTAAATACAAAGAAAAAATATTAAAAGCAACAAGGGAAAAACAACAAACACCATACAAGGCAATCTCCATAAGGGTAACAGCTGATCTTTCAGCAGAAACTCTGTAAGCCAGAAGGGAGTGGCAAGACATATTTAAAGTGATGAAAGAGAAAAAACTACAACCAAGACTACTCTACCCAGCAAGGATCTCATTCAGACTCTATTGAGAAATTAAAACTTTTACAGACAAGCAAAAGCTAAGAGAATTCAGCACCACCAAACCAGCTTTACAACAAATGGTGAAGGAATTCTCTGGGAAGGAAACACAAGAGAAGAAAAACACCTACAATAACAAACCCAAAACAATTAAGAAAATGGCAATAGGAACATACATGTCAATAACTACTTTAAATATAAATGGATTAAATGCTCCAACCTAAAGACATAGACTGGCTGAATGAATACAAAAACAAGACCCATGTATATGCTGACTACAAGAGACTCACTTCAGACCTAGGGACACATACAGACTGAAAGTGAGGGGATGGAAAAAGGTAATCAATGCAAATGGAAATCAAAAGAAAGCTGGAGTAGCAATACTATTATCAGACAAAATAGACTTTGAAACAAAGACTATTACAAGACACAAAGAAGGGCACTACCTAATGATCCAGGGGTCAATCAAGAAGAAGATATAACAAATGTAAATATTTATGCACCCCAAATAGGAGCCCCTCAATGCGTAAGATAAACACTAACACCCATAAAAGGGGAAATCGACAGTAACACAATCATAGTAGGGGACTATAACAGCCCACTTTCACCAATGGACAGATAATCCAAAATGAAAATAAATAAGGAAATACAGGCTTTAAATGATACTTTAAACAAGATGGACTTAATTGATATTTATAGAACATTCCATCCAAATACAACAGAATACACTTTCTTCTCAAGTGTTCATGGAACATTCTCCAGGATAGATCATATCTTGGGTCACAAATCAAGCCTTGGTAAATTTCAGAAAATTGAAATTGTATCAAGTATCTTTTCAGACCACAACACTATGAGACTAGATATCAATTACAGGGAAAAACCTGTAGAAAATACAAACACATTGAGGCTAAATGATGCACTACTAAATAACCAAGAGATCACTGAAGATATCAAAGAGGAAATAAAAAAATACCTAAAAAGAATGACAATGAAAACACGATGACCCCAAAACTATGGTATGCCGCAAAAGCAGTTCTAAGAGGGAAGTTTATAGCAATACATTCCTACCTCAAGAAACAGGAAACAGCTCAAATAAACAACCTAAACTTACACCTAAAGCAATTAGAGAAAGAAGAAGAAAAAACCCGCAAAGTTAGTGGAAGGAAAGAAATCGTAAAGATCAGATCAGAAATAAAAGAAAAAGAAATGACGGAAATGATAGCAAAGATCAATAAAACTAAAAGCTGGTTCTTCAAGAAGATAAACAAAATTGATAAGGCATTAGCCAGACTCCTCAAGAAGAAAATGGAGAAGACTCAAATGAATAGAATTAGAAATGTAAAAGAAGAAGTAACAGCTGACACTGCAGAAATACAAAGGATCAGGAGAGATTACTACATGCACCTATATGCCAATAAAATGCACAACCTGGAAGAAATGCACAAATTCTTAGAAAAGTGCAACCTCCAGAGACTGAACCAGGAAGAAAAAGAAAATATAAACAGACCAATCACAAGCACAGAAATTGAGACTGTGATAAAAATCTTCCAAAACACAAAAGCCCAGGACCCGATGGCTTCACAGGCGAATTCTATCAAATATTTAGAGATGAGCTAACACCTATCTTTCTCAAACTCTTCCAAAATGTAGCAGAGGGAGGAACACTCCCAAACTCATTCTACAAGGCCACCATCACCCTGATACCAAAACCAGACAAAGGTGTCACAAAAAAAGAAAACTACAAGCCAACATCACTGATGAACATAGATGAAAAAATCCTCAGCAAAATACCAGCAAACAGAATCCAACAGCACATTAAAAGGATCATACACCATGATCAAGTGGGGTTTATCCCAAGAATGCAAGGATTCATCAATACACGCAAATCAATCAATGTGATACACCATATTAATAAATTGAAGGACAAAAACTATATGATCATCTCAATAGATGCAGAAAAAGCTTTCAACAAAATTCAAAACCCATTTATGATAAAAAACCCTCCAGAAAGTAGACATAGAGGGAACTTACCTCAACACAATAAAGGCCATATATGAGAAACCCACAGCCAACATTAGTCTCAGTGGTGAAAAACTGAAACCATTTCCTTGAAGATCAGGAACAGGTCAAGGTTGTCCACTCTCACCACTATTATTCAACATAGTTTTGGAAGTTTTAGCCACAGCAACCAGAAGTAAAAGAAATAAAATAAATCCAAATCAGAAAAGAAGAAGTAAAGCACTCAGTCTTTGCAGAAGACATACTATACATAGTGAATCCTAAAGATGCTACCAGAAAACTACTAGAGCTAATCAATGAATTTGATAAAGTAGCAGGATACAAAATTAATGCACAGAAATCCCTTGCATTCCTATACACTAATGACAAAAAATCTGAAAGAGAAATTAAGGAAATACTCCTATTTACCATTGCAACAAACAGAATAAAATATCTAGAAATAAACCTACCTAAGGAGACAAAAGACCTGTATGCAGAAAACTAAGACACAGATGAAAGAAATTAAAGATGATACAAACAGATGGAGAGATTTACCATGTTCTTGGATTGGAAGAATCAATATTGTGAAAATAACTATACTATACAAAGCAATCTACAGATTCAATGCAATCCTTATCAAACTACCACTGGCAGTTTTCACTGAACTAGAACAAAAAATTTCCCAATTTCTATGGAAACACAAAAGACCCTGAATAGCCAAAGCAATCTTGAGAAAGAAAAATGGAGCTGGGGGAATCAGGCTCCCTGACTTTAGACTATACTACAAAGCTACTGTAATCAAGACAGTATGGTACTGACACAAAAACAGAAATATAGATCAATGGAACAGGATAGAAAGCCCAGAGATAAACCCACACACATAAGTCACCTTATCTTTGATAATGGTGGCAAGCATATACAATGGAGAAAAGACAGCCTCTTCAATAAGTGGTGTTGGGAAAACTGGACAGCTACATGTAAAAGAATGAAATTAGAACACTCCCTAACAACATATACAAAAATAAACTCAAAATGGTTTAAAGACCTAAATGTAAGGCCAGACTCTGTAAAACTCTTAAAGGAAAACTTAGGCAGAACACTCTATGACGTAAATCACAGCAAGATCCTTTTGACCCACCTGCTAGGGAAATGGAAATAAATACAAAAATAAACAAATAGGTCTTAATGAAACTTAAAAGATTTTTCACAGCAAAGGAAAACATAAACAAGACGAAAAGACAGGCCTCAGAATGGGAGAAAATATTTGCAAATGAAGCAACTGACAAAGGATTAATCTCCAAAATTTACAGGCATCTCATGCAGCCCAATATCAAAAAAACAAACAACCCAATCCAAAAATGGGCCGGAGACCTAATTAGACATTTCTACAAAGAAGATATACAGATTGCCAGCAAACACATGAAAGAATGCTCAACATCACTAATCATTAGAGAAATGCAAATCAAAAGTACAATGAGGTATCACCTCACACCAGATGATGACCAGAATGGCCATCATCAAAAAATTTATGGACAATAATTGCTGGAGAGGGTGTGGAGAAAAGGGAACCCTCCTGCACTGTTGGTGGGAATGTAAATTAGTACATCC
Organism: Platanista minor; assembly: GCA_004363435.1. Lineage (NCBI taxonomy): Eukaryota > Metazoa > Chordata > Mammalia > Artiodactyla > Platanistidae > Platanista > Platanista minor. Next base: position 8,610 of record RJWK010027605.1, read on the forward strand.
ACTATGGAGAACAGTATGGAGGTTTCTTAAAAAACTAAAAATAGAACTACCATACAACCTAGCAATCCCACTACTGGGCATATACACTGAGAAAACCATAATTCAAAGAGTCATGTACCACAAGGTTCATTGCAGATCTGTTTACCATAGCCTGGACATGGAAGCAATGTAAGTATCTATCGACAGACGAATAGATAAAGAAGATGTGGCACATATATACAATGGAATATTACTCAGCCATATATAGAAATGAAATTGAGTTATTTGTAGTGAGGTGGATGGACCTAGAGACTGTCATATAGAGTGAAGTGAGTCACAAAGAGAAAAATAAATACCATATGCTAGCACATATATATATGGAATCTAAAAAAAAAAAAAAAGAATAATGGTTCTGAAGAACCTAGGACCAGGACAGGTATAAAGATGAAGACTTAGAGAGTGGGCTTGAGGACATGGGGAAGGGGAAGGGTAAGCTGGGACGAAGTGAGAGAGTAGCATGGACATTTATACACTACCAAATGTAAAATAGATAGCTAGTGGGAAGCAGCCGCATAGCACAGGGAGATCTGCTAGGTGCTTTTTGACCACCTAGAGGGGTGGGATAGGGATAGTGGGAGGGAGATGCAAGAGGGAGGAGATATGGGGATAGATGTATATGTACAGCTGATTCACTTTGTTATAGAGCAGAAACTAACACACCAGTGTAAAGCACTTATACTCCAATAAAGATGTTAAAAAAAAATTCCATGACCAAAACAACTGTTTTTTGACAAGACCTTTGAGGTTTGAGATTAAATAATAGTAATCACTTAAACAGCACTTTCTATTTCACTTTATTTACTCACTAAGTTTTCAAAACAGCTTTGTAAGGTAGTCACTATTATTATTTCTATTGACCAATGATGAAAGTGGAGCACAGTAATGTTAAATTATTTACCTACAAACAGTGTACCTGGCATTTAAACTCACATTCAGAGTTTATGTTCTTAAATGTGTGTCTCTCAAAAGCCATATAGCATTCTCAACAGCCCAGTGCTTACATCTAGGTGAGAAGGGAAGTTACATACATACTCTGAGTTATGAAGACTTTGACTAAATTTGAAACTTAACCTTATCCTACCAGTATATACTAATGTACCCTCTGTGTACTTCAGAAAACTAGAGAACTGGGGAACTGACATTACTTTACTCTCAGGTTGTCTAAAACTTCTGGAGACACAGAAGCAGGAGATTGTGAGAAAAGGACTGACTATGAAATTGAAGAAAATTTATTGATTTGGATAAGATCAGTGCTATTAACAATATACCAGTGTGTGTGTGTGTGTGTGTGTGTGTATGATTTTGACTTTGATGACTGCTCAGTATACTCAGTATATGCAGTGCTCTGTATCCCATTTACCTACATTAGCTCGAGGCCATTGAAGTTCTGTATCCACCAACTAATTTGATAGGTGTCAACAGTTCAAATGCCAAGATAAGCAAAAAATAAGAAATGTTAAAAAACTGAGGGAGTATATTTTCATATTCTATGATCATGTGCCTTAAGAAGTGGACAGTGGTTACCCTGGATGATGGGATTAAAGAGTCTTTCATGCTCCCTGAATTGTTTGGATATTTTATAAAGGTTTATCAAGGGGGGAAAATACTTATTTTGAAATTTAAAAAAGGAAAACTTATTATGCTGACCCAAAGCACAAATACTATGTAGCCAGAGTGATAATAAATTAAATATGCTAAACATTAATTGAGATCAGTGTTATTAATAAAGAAGCAGCAAGATAATAAAATAAGTATAAACCAAAAAAAAAAAAACCACAAAAACTGAGGGAGGAATGCAAGAGACATTTAAACATGTAGAGTGTTTAAAAGAGGTGAAGAAGCATAGAGTTAAGAGAACAGACTTTGGGGTTAAACCTGGGCTTGGATCCTACTGAAGCTCACAAATTGCACACTGAGTGACCTTGTATAAATTGTTTAGTATTTCTGCTCTTTAATTTCATTATCTATGGATTATTAGGAGATTGAAGCATGAGCGACTTCTAAATTGGCAAGCATGTAATAAAAGGTAAAAAGACTAAAGGTCATTATTATATCCTAGAGCAGACTTTGCTAGGTCAGGAATTGACTTTTTCCACCTCTGTATCCCCAGTGCCTAATGCAGTGCCTGACACATGATATATGATAAATAAGTATTGAATGAATTAAAAAGCAACTGATCTTCCCTTTCTCTTCTAAGTAGAAGCTTATCGCTCTCTCTTGCCTACCTCCCCCACCCTCCAATGCAGTGTAAAATAGTCATTATTGTGTGGCTGATAAAGCTCTGTTCATGAAATATGACTAATTGATGTCTTACTTTACAAGCTCAGCTTCCAATCTGTTAAATGGAATTAATACTGTGTGTTTTCTTATATCTCAGAATAATTGTAGGAATTCAATTAACAGTGTAGAATGACATTAGGGAGAAGATATATAAACACTAAAAATGTGGCATTATTCTTTGTTAGTACATATAAGTGTTTCTGATTTTACTTCCCTATGTTTCGTCCTTTATCCAGTAGAGAGATACACAATGGAGAAAAGACAGTCTCTTCAATTAGTGCTGCTGGGAAAACTGAACAGCTACATGGCAGAAGAATGAAAGGAGAGAATAATTATATTCAAGAACAAAAGCCACAACGTGCCACAGACTCAATTCAAACTCTCAAATGGTTTTCCAAGAGATTCAAATAAATCTGAAATTATCTCCATGACCTCCAGAGCTCCCTCTCCAATCTAGTCTCCTCCTACTCCTCACCCCTGACTCATTGCATTCTAGACCCTCTGCCCTTTTGGCTGCTCTTAAGTGTGCCCAAAACACACCTAACTGTGGATATTTGCATCAGTTATTCATTATGCCTTAAATATTCTCCCCACAACTCAGTCTCTTATCCCATTCAAGTTTCTTCTCAAATACTTCTGCTTCTGAAAAGCCTTCCCTTGAAACCTTATCAAAAAGTTACATGCCTTCTTACCTCTTCCATTTTTCTTACTTTGTGTTATAAAGCAATAACATTATATTGCATAATGACGTATTTATTGCTTGTTTCTTTTACTAAAATGTAAACTTTATGAAGGTAAGAATTTTCTATTGAAAATTTTCATATCCTTGGCCCCTAGAATAGTGTCTAATACATAAAAGATGCATATTAAATTTTGGGTTGAATAAATAAAAGAAATTGTGACAGCATGAAAGTTTCCTGACCTGTTCTACTGAAAATACGAATAGATTAGAAGTTAGGAGATCTGATTTCTAGTTCTAGTTCTGCTAGTTAAAGTACATATCAGGCAACTCAACATTCTCTAGTCACATATTTCTCACTTATAAAATAAGAGTTGAATGGAATTTGGAGTCTTTAAATTCTGCATGATATAGAGACCATGGAAGAACTTGGTTGGACACAAGGCATGTTTATGAGTTGGGCTTAGAACGTAGTCCTCACTGCAGCTAAAGATTTTCTGTTTTTACCTATTTTATGTATTGGGCTTCCATAGACACTAGTGTTAATGTTTGAAGAGCAGATTTCATGACTAAGGGAAAAAGAATAAAAACATAATATAGTTCTAATTTGTTTGTGTTTGCTTCCTTGTTTGGAATGGCTGTCTCTGTTTGGTAAACAAATGTATCATGATTCACTATGATAAAATAAAACCTAACTGTAAATATGACTGTTGACGTAGTCTTAGCATTGGCAAGGATTAATCTGGGACCACTCTTTGTGTCTTTGAATTTATTAGCTTTGTTTATGTGATGTGTGGTTCCTTGGAAATTAAAGTACAAAAATAACATTTTAAGCAAAAATTAAGGACATGATATCAGTTTTGCTTTGGGGCTCTTAAGACCAAGAGGGACCCACATGTAAGTGATCAATTAGAAGGAGTGGTATTTCAAACACACATATTAACCACTTTAATTTCCATAAATCATTCAAGATATTCTAAATATGTGAGAATTTAATTGAGTATCCAAGATAGAGTCCAATGATTGCTACATTTTAATAGTGCTTGTGTAAATAATACTTTGCTGAAGTGAGATGAAATTTCAGTGTCAATTCCTTTGGGTTTTCTTCAAACATTCTATAAAATGTAAATTAAAATAACTATCCATTCCTAAATATACGGTCTGGGTATATACCATCTTTATTCTAGATAGCTTTAAATAAATGTACTAGACTTGCTGGAGGGAGATTGGATAACTCCACTGTTCTAAAATACTCCAGTGGAGAGAGTGGCTTAACATTATATAGTATTGGAAACTTGGAGGAAATGTTTGCTAGCAAGCCATCCTTTTTGATCTTTACATAAACCCGTCTTTGAACACCTATGGGATGACTCAGCCCTCCAAATCCCCTTTAGTCCCAAATCCTTAGCATTCAGATCCAAGAACTTCAAATAAGAATTCTTGGATACTTGTCCACTTTTTTCAGTCAAAGCCTGTGAGGAGTGGGAAAAGGGAATAACATTAAATTTTTAAAAAAAGGAGAAATGATTGAGTTTAAGTCTCAGCTGCCCACATCCTAGAGAAGTTATAACTCTGGTTGCTCTGTTCTAGGAGATTAGGTAAAACTGACAAGAATGTCACTTTTTCTCCCACACACTATTCTGACCTAATTTTCTTTCACCCGTCTTCATTTTCTGTCAACATATTCTTAGCGACAACATGAACACACAGATGAAGGCTGCTCTGTGTGAGACAGGCCAGAACAATGTGTAGGTGCCTTAGCAGCAGCACGTTAGTGATTCCTGACGGGTATCCCTCCATTCGTCCTCAAAATATGGGCCTTGGGGAGGTAAATTCACTGAAGGCCTGTTAAAATACGTGGTGGGTGGAAGTGAAAATAAATAAATAAACCAATGGATAATCTAAGTGGGTTGAAACCCTTCTCCAAGGCAGAGGAGAGACCTGCATCCATCACACAGTGACATTATAAATCTGTATGCTTTGTAAGGCAATGACATGAAAAATTAGACGGAACAAGCCACAGATGCACAATTTGTCAGCCTCAAAGGAAAGGTTAATGCAAGTTAAATATTGACATGTCAGCAATAAGGATTACGCCAATTATAAATTTACACCAACACCGCCTGCACTTTAATGACTGTGTGACACTGACAGGTCAACATAGGAGGGAAGAATGACAACTGAAGAGAACATCATAGAAATTAACACACTTGGACTTTTTTAAAACCTCAGGTTTTTTTTCCCCCTCTATTTTACCCTTTAAGAGATTTATTTTGCGAATTTTATCACATGATTAGGGAGGCTGAAAAGTACCAAGATCGACAGAGTAACTCTGCAAGCTGGAGACTCAGGAGAGCTGATGGTGCAGATTCAGTCTGAGTCCAAAGGGCTGCAACCAGGAGAGTGGATGGTATAGTCCTTGTCCAAAAGCAGACAGGCTAGAGACCCAGGAAAGGCTGATGTTTCAGTTAGGGTTCAAATGCAGGATGTACCAAGTAGGAAGAATTTTATTTTACTTGGGGGGAGGGTCAGGCATTTTGTCTTATTCAGGCTCTCAACAGAATGGATGAGGCCCAGTCACATTGGGGAGGGGAACCTATTTTCCTACCTATTAAAATGTTAGTCTCATCCAAAATCAGAGATACTGGGAAAAATGTTTGACTAAATATCTGAGCACCTGGTGGCCCAGTAAAATTGACATATAAAATTGATCATCATACCTCATCTGAAATGAACACTTTCTATGTACTGGGCACTGTGGTAAATGCTTTCCATTTAAGCTCCTATAAAGGATAACACAATCCTATGAAACTACTTGCATTTGCATTGATTCCATTTGCTAGTTGAGAGGTTAAGTAACTTGCCCAAAGTCACAAAGCTGGTAAGTGAAGGGGCCTGGATTGGGAATCTGAATTGGAATCTAAACTCATGGTACTAACCACTGTCCTCTATTGATGTTTAAAAAGTTTTCACTAATTTGTATTCAAACAACTTAGTGAGAAACTTCTTTATAATTTTAGAAGAGATGAAATCTTCATTTCATCACCTTATGTTTTCTGCTTCTGTACATTCTTCCTATGGGCCACTACAGGCACTATGTAAAATATATCTATTGAAATGTAACCAGAGTTCATCATTGTGGTTACCCAAGAGGAGGAGGAAAATACCAAAGACCCTCCAAATAAAAATAAATTATCTCTCTTAAAATTGAGTTATGACTATTATTTGAAATGTCTAATTTATTAAATAAGGAACTAGATTATATCATTGAATTTTGAATATCTTGACCTAATTTCAGCAATGGCACTTAACTGAAGTATGCCCTTCTGTGAGACAACCACTGTACATGTCATATGTGTAAGGTCACCTTTATTTTCACTAAAGTTGACTGATTTAGGCAAAATCAATATACCTCTTTTTAGAAAAGAAAAGAAAAAAATTTGGAACAAAATGATGGCTAATAAATATCTTCAAGGGGAAAGTCTTAAGTGACTTTGAAAAATTTTGTTACTGCAGCTTCTAAAACTATAGAGAATTCCAGGTAAATAATCTTATGGTAAAGGATAGGATGCATTAATTTTTTCATTATGCAAACCAAAAAGACTACTGAGAGCTGCCCTGTTCTGATAGCCATCCACAAAAACATTAGCTGTGTCCTTTAATACTTCATGAAACTTCTCAAAGGGCATGTTGGGAATAAGTTAAACCTTGAATGAATTTTAAGTTTCCATTGGGCATTATCACTCTTATTGGATGTATTTAATTTTTTAAATCTACTGGCTATAATTCATATGAAGTTATAACAGAAGAAAAGTAAACCAAAAAATTTAAGAGCATTACCAACTAACCTATTATTTTGATTTGCTTCTTCAAATTTTGTTTCAACCTTTAGAAAGCACTATTATTCAGAGAACTTCCCATGCCTAGAGAAACAACTAGTGAATAGATCTATAATTCCTATAAATTGGGTCAAAGCAATCAGTAAGGACTTTCTTAATGGTTGTGTTTGCAGAATAACTTTATCTGTGTATCTTTTCCAAAATCCTCTACCTGTAGCCAGGCCCCATAATGATGACATTACTGCTTGTTACTGTACAGAAGGGCTCTAACTTGAAGCTGTTGGAACTCAGTCATAATTTGGACTTATAGAGAAGACAAATGAACTGAGAAAAAAAGTGGATGAAACTCAGGAAGATACAGTCAAGAATGGGTAAGACTCAGCATGGGCAGTGGTGTAGGGCACTAACATTATATCCAGTTCAGGTTTTGGCTACAGTAGTGCCAATTAAATCACATACAAAGAACAAAGCACAAATACAGTCCTAGGCAGGAGTGAAAAATGTAATAAGTAGAAAGAAGTTTGATGTGGTATCGACATGGCTGGCTATCCAACTCAGGAAACAAAACATGAGACAAAATCAGAGTACCTTGATCTTGGTTTCTTATATCATTCTCCAGAAAAGGAGCCAGAGCTCTTTGGAGAAATGACTGGTCCCAAGGCTAGGTCAGGAATTACACAATATTAATCTGGAGCATCTTGCATTGCCAGAAAGTGAGAAAATAATCAAAGAAACAGAAGGATGAGGTCATGTCAGTGAGACATGGAAACCAACCTGAAAGGGCTTCAGATTCCAAAGCTGGAATAATTTGAGCAAAAAATAAATAAATAAATAATGTACTCTTAGATTATACTTCAAAATATAAAATAAATATCCATAAGTACATACTGAAGTGAATAAATTACTGAAAAAATAAACAAGGGAGAGCAGACAAATCCTACATACAGAAGAATTCCAAATAGTTTAAGTAGTTATTCTTCCTCAAGGAAGTGGACTTAAGACTCCCAACCCTTTTAGTGCGGGCTGTATTTAATGACTTTGTTCCAATTAATGAAATATGTGAAGTAGATAAAAGTGACTTACAGTGGAAAAACTCTACCAACACTGCCTCAGCCAGTGCAACATCGCTATTACAGAAGAGCAAGTCAAAACTACAATGAGGTATCACCTCACGCCAGTCAGAATGTCTATCATTAAAAAGTCGACAAAAACAAATGCTGGAGAGGATGCAGAGAAAACGGAACTCTCCTATACTTTTGTTGGGAATGTAAATCGGTGCAGACACTATGGAAAACAGTAAGAAGGTTCCTTAAAAATTTAAAAATAGAGTTACCATAAGATCTCACCCCTGGACACATATCCAGAAAAGACAAAACCTCTAATTTGAAAAGATACATGCACCCCAATGTTCATAACAGCACTATTTGCAATAGCTAAGACATAGAAACAACTCAAGTACCCATCAACAGATGATTGGCTTAAGAAATGTGGTATACACACACACACACACACACACACACACACACACACACAAAATGGGATATTACTCAGCCATAAAAAAATGAAATATTGCCATTTGCAGCAACATAGATGGACCTAGAGAATATTATACTTAGTGAAGAAAATCAGAGAAAGACAAATGTCATAAGATATCACTCATATGTAGAATCTAAAAAATAATACAGATTAATCAATATACTAAACAGAAACGGACTCACAGGCATAGAAAAAACATTTATGGTTACCAAAGGGGGAAGGAAGAAAGGAAGGGATAAGTTAGGAGTATGGGATTTGAGATACAAACAACTATACATAAATTAGACAAGAAACAAGAATTTACTGTATAGCACAGGGAACTATATTCAATATCTTATAATAACCTTAATGAAAGATCATCTGAAAATTATATATATATATAAAACAGAATCACTTTGCTGTACACATGAAACTAACACAATATTATAAACCAACTATCCTCAATAAAAAGAAAAAAAGAATAGGATTTAGGCAAATAGCTTCAGTCACTTGCAAAGGAAGAGTGTTGAAGCATGATAAGCTCCATCACTAATCAAGTAAATGAAAATAATAATTTGATACAACAAACATTAATGTAACAAAACAACATATATTTTAAATAACTATATTGATAACCAGTACTGGTAAATGGAAGGGAAATGGTATGCTTATCACAACTATTATGAGAATAAATTAGTATGGTAGTGAGAATTTTAAAGCTTAAAAGTAGTCTGTCCAAGTAATTTTATTTCTAGGAATATTCTATCCAAGGGAAATTATTAAGAAACAATGTAAAATGCTATATATGAAAAGATGGTTCATTGCAGTATTAGTTTTAATTTTAAAAAATTAAGAGAAAGAGAATTGGACATAGCCCAAGTATATAAAATGTGATTTCTCAGGCAAATTATGGTATACCTATAATTAACTATTAAAACTTACATTAAAGAATCTGTATGGACTGCATTATGTCTCCCACAAAATTCATATGCTGAAACCCTAACCCCCAATGTGACTAAATTAAAGGTAAATCCTTTAGAGAAGGCCCTATGGTAGGGTCCTAATCTCATAGATTTGTAGTGCTCCTACAGGAAGCAGAAGAAACACGAGATCTCTCTCTCTCTCTCTCTCTCTCTCTCTCTCTATCTCTCTCTCTCTCTCTGCACAGAAGAAAGACCATATGAGAACATAGCTAGACAGTGACCATGCACATGCCAAGAAGAGAAGACTCACTAGAAACCAACCTTGACGTCACCTTCATTTTGGACTTCTAGTCTCCAGAACTGTGAAAAGAATAAATTTCTATTGTTTTTAAACAAATCGCTCTGGGTATTTTGTTATGGCAGTACAAGATAATAGAGAGGTCATTCATTAATTCAAGAAGACATTCATGATATATTATTAAAAGCACAAAAGCAGTTAACTAAAAAAAAAAATAGGTGCAATATAAACTGAATTTAAAAAATAGGTATTCTTCTGTAGCATAACATTTTTAAAAAGAGAGAATATATTCAAAATGTTAAGCAATGCTTCTCTCCTATGTTGAAATTATTGGTGACTTTAATTATTTTATTTTTCCCTCCTTCATAGTTTATTTTTATTAATCATGACCACAAATTACTTTTTATTTATTAAAAATAACTTTAAAATAATAATAGATAGTTGGAGATGAATGGGCAGAAGCTATTTTGAAATGTAAACAAGGAAATATCAAAGTTCCAGTCCTGTAAGATGGGGCACTGGGGTGGAAGCAATACATATCCTGAAGTCAATTGTGGGGTCATATACCTTCGACAGAAGTGAAAAAGGAAATGAGGAGGAAATTTAGGGGATGTCATTATCTCTTAGGTATAGTAGGATGATCCCCTATTAGGATCCCCTTGAATCTGGAGAAGATCAAGCCCATAGTGAAGCAGTTTCTGTCATTCTTGCCTTGGTCAAGATTGGCTAAGGAATCAAAGCCCCACTGAGCATGCAGATGGGAATATCAGAGGGTCAGGTCATGAGACCCTTCTGCATAGGAGAGAAATGGTTGGAGCACTGAGGGACATTGTAAGAGCCAATGAAGCACATCTTGCCAGGCAGCCTTTGAGTTCACATGACTGAAGCAAAATAAACATAAAAATAATAAATGTAAGAATCATGCTTAAACAAGAAAAGGATTGAAAAAAGTGAAAACAAATGTCAGTAAACAAAAGAAAAAAAATGAAATTGTCAGTTAAAATTGATTAGGAAATTCAGGGTTGAGAAATGAAAATGCCAATGAATAATAAGCCTTCCAGGATCAATCTATCTCTTCTATCTATCTATCATCTCTCTATCTATCTATCATCTATCTATCTACCTATCCTGTGGTGTGTATGTGTTTGTATATATATATACATTACAAAGAATCAACACAGACAATCAACATATATTTACTTTTTGCCTAGTGGATTGTGGGAAACAAAAAATAGGAAAAAGACTCAAATATAAAGAGTCCTGTTGCACTCAATGGAATCCAGATTCAGCAAATCTACATACATGATTTTGGTTGTCGTATTCAGTCCCATTTAATTTCCATTTTAATTGGAAAGGTGCACTGAAAAACAAAAAAGATGATAAGTCATCACAGAAGTTATTAATTCTAGGAGTAAGGAAGATAATGTTTGTATTTGCCTGAGAAGAGGCAATTAAAGTGAGATTATGATTGAAGGGGATAAGAGGCAAAGCATACAAAGAAGAGGCACTAAAATGTTCAATGGAATAATAGCAGCAAGAGAGGCCTGTGGCATCGTGATTGGTTATGATAAAACTTTCCAGAAATACAATGGTTTCTCATATAATTTGTCCTATATGATGATAATATTCACATTAATAAATGATGTTACAATAAAAATATTGTGACATTAGACACACTGAGCAATACATCATAAGCTCTAATCGGAAGACGCATGAAGAATAATAAACTTGTGGCATTACAATAGAAGTGATATTAATAAAAATTATAATAACTACAATGAGTAATAATAATTATTAATATTCTTTACAGTTTACCAAATGCTTATACTACATCACTTTATCACCTTGGCTTTGATTTATATTTGTGTTTAAAAAGTTTTTAGAATTATAAACTAACATTTGAGAACATACTACTAAGAGCCAATTTGATCCCTTTAAAATTTTTCTGTTTGCAAATATGGAATCTAAGTATCATGTTAAATATTCTGTTTAATGGCATAAATGGCTCATCGATGGGGATGGATAGAAAGTGTATGCTTCTGGCTTTATCCATTCTAAATGTCAGAAAATGAACTGTATATTTAAGTAAAAAGGAAACATTGCTTCTTATGTCAGGGAAGAGCAGCAGTGCATTCTGGGCTCAACTGTATTATCAAACTGAGTTTCTTTATATGGCTTTCTTCTCTGAAAGGCTCTTGCCAGTTGCTAAGCATATTGACTACCAAGAGCTTTTTATTCTCACATTTCTGAAAATCTGTTAGAAGGGGACCTTTCTCCTAATTTTAGCACACCAGCAAGTTTGGTCTTGTTGGGTTATGTACCCATTCCTTAAGCTGATGTATAGGAACACTACTTTATCAGCCAGCCAGAATCATTCCCCTATCCTATCCCAAAGGTCATGACAGAATTTTGTCATCAATAGCCCACCTGGGACCACACGGAGTCAGGGAAAATGTCTTCAAATTTCTTGAAGAAACATAAACATGGGAGACAGGACTCCCTGCAGAACACACACACACAAAATGCCAACTATATTCTGCTACTGGAGAAAAAGGGTAACTTGAAGGAAATATATTTTCTTTTCACAACACTTAGAAGCTTTGCTACCTTGTGTTATTTACATCTAACAGCTCTATAAGTTTCTGCCTTAGTCTACTTGGATTTGAAATGTCACAGTTTTTCAGTGATATTACACCTTCAATTTACCTGCACACACACACACAGGCCATATAAAAAGTTTCCAGAATAAAAATGATGTCAGATTTCTCAACAGCAGCACTGAAAGAGAAAAATTTAGCAAAGTTTTAAAAATTCTGACAGATAATAATTTCTAACCTATAAATCTATAACTAGCCAAACTAACAATCAAACATGTATATAAAATAATGATACATTCATACAAGAATTCATTTTAGAGAAGCTACTAGAGGATGTACTTCTGCAAAATGAACGTGAAGGATATGAAAGAGCAAGAAATAGGGTCTGAGAAACAGAAAATCCAATCCAGGAGAGATGTGAGCAAAAATTCTGGATGTTGTGAACAAAGAGCCATGATAGAGGTCTATAAAGTACAAGCGGTTGGAATGAGGCAGATTTTTTCAAAAAAGAGGACGGCAGAAAAAAATGTTTCTAAAATTAAATAAATTGATATGTTATTGAATGTCTCTGAACTGGAAAAAACTATTTGCTCTATTGGAAACTTTGGAAAAAAGAGTATGAAAAAAGTATTATTGATAACTCTAGGATAAGAAAGTGTTGCACAATAATGGAAATATAATTATAGTACACTATGTGGCACAGATCTAATATTTAGGTCATGAAAATGAAAAAGCAAATTTTAATTTTACAAATAATAATACTATAAAATTCAGTGGTTTGCAAAATATGTCCTAGACCATGAGTTTCAGGATCACCTGAGAAATTGTTAGAAATGCAAATTATGGGGTGCCATATCAGAAGTACTGAGTCAAAAACTCGAACAGTGAGGCCCAACAATCTGTTTCATCAAGCTGTTCAGCTAATTCTGATGCATGCTAACATTTGAAAACTACTACTCTAATTATATTAGAAGAGTATAAGTGTAGGATTTTGATGAAGAGATTATGTAAGCTAAGTACTCATCTTCCAGAGTAGAATATCAGTGGAAAACAAAATAATCAGAACAATAACATAAGAATATTCTTATGAAATATGAATATAAGTATCACACGGAACAGGTAAATTTACTAAAAGCATTTTCCTTGGGCAACCAAAAATTAGGTGTGGAAAGCTTAGGACAAGGAATTTTTTTCTTTTCTCTAAATTTATGAAGTATATTTCATTTATGATACCATGTTAGTTTCAGGTATACAACATAGTTATTCAAAGGTTTGTAGATTCCACACCCTACAAAGTTATCATAACATATTGGCTGTGCTGTACCTTGCATCCTCGAGATTTATTTGTTTTATAACAGGTAGTTTCTAACTCTTAATCACCTTCAACTATTTCTTTCCTTCCCCCACCCACCTCCCCTTTGGTAACCACTACTTTCTTCTCTGTATCTGTGAGTCTGTTCCTGTTTTGTTATATTTGCTCACTTGTTTTGTTTTTTAGATTCCACATATAAATGATAAACAATATTTGTTTTTCTCTGTCCTACTTACTTCACTAAGCATAATCCCTGACAGGACCATCCATGTTGTTGCAAATGGAAAGATTTCATTCTTATTTATGGCTAAGTAATATTCCATTGTATATATTTATCAATTCTTCTTTATCCATTCATCTGCCAGTGGGCGCTTATGTTACTTCCATATCTTGGATATTGTAAATAATGCTGGTATAAATATTGGAGTGTGTATATCTTTCCAAAAATAGTGGTTCTGTTTTCTTCCAATAAGTGTATGAATGGAATTGCTGGATCATACCATAGTTCTATTTTTAATTATTTTAGGAACTGCACAAAATGGCTGTACCAATTTACATTCTTATCAACTGTGTGCTAGGGTTCCCTTTTCTTTGCATACTCACCAATACTTGGTATTTCTTGTCTTTTTGATGATAGCCCTCCTGACAAGTGTGAGGTGATATCTCATTGTGGTTTTGATTTGCACTCTGTAATGGTTAGTGACATTGAACATCTTTTCATGTGCCTATTGTCCATCTGTATGTCTTTTCTGGAGAATGCCTATTCAGGTCTTTTGCCCATTTTTAATTGAATTGTTTGGTTTTTTTAACATTAAGATATTTGATCTTTTGATATATTTTGGATATTAACCCCATATTGGACATATCATTTGCAAATATCTTTTCCAATTCAGTAGGTTGCCTTTTCGTTTTGTTTATGGTTTCCTTCCCTTTACAAAATATTTTTAGTTTGATTTGGTCCTGTTTATTTTTGCTTTTGTTGACCTTGCCTGAGGAGACAGATCTAAAAAATATTGATAAGACCAATGTTGAAGAATATACTGCCTATGTTTTCTTCTACAAATTTTACAGTTTCAGGTATTACATTTAAGTCTTTAATCCATTATGAGTTTATTTTTGTATATGGTGTGAGAAATTTTTCTACTTTCATTCTATTACATGTAACCATTCAGTTTTTCCAACACCACTTATTGAAGAGACTATATTTACCCCTTGTTATATTCTTTCTTCCTTTCTTGAAGATTAATTGACCTTATGTGTGTGGGTTTATTTGAGGGCTCTCTACTCTCCGCCATTGATATATGTGTCTCTTTTGTGCCAGTAGCATACCATTTTAATTATTATACTTTTGAAATATAGTTTGAAATCAGGGAGCATGATACTTCCAGCACTGTTCTTCTTTCTCTAGGTTGATTTGGCAATTTGGGGTCTTTTATGTTTCCATACAAATATTTAAATAATTTTTTTCTAGTTCTGGGAAAAATGCATGGGTATTTTGATAGGGATTTCATAAAATCTGTAGATTGGTGTAGTATGAACATTTTAACAGTATTAAATCTTCCTATCCATGAGCACGGAATAACTTTCTGTTGATTTCTATCATCTTCAATTTCTTTCACCAATGTCTTATTGCTTTTTGAGTGAAGGTCTTTCACTTCCTCGGTTAAATTTATTCCAAGGTATTATATTCTTCTCGATGAAATTATAAATGAGATTTTTTTTCTTAATTACTCTTTCTGAAAGTTCATTATGACTATGTAGAAATACAACAGATTTCTTTTTTTTAATTTTATTTATTTATTTATTTATGGCTGCGTTGAGTCTTCGTTGCTGCACGGGCTTTCTCTAGTTGCGGTGAGCAGGGGCTACTCTGCGTTGTGGTGCACAGGCTTCTCATTGCGGTGACTTCACTTGTTGTGGAACATGGGCTCTAGGTGCATGGGTTTCAGTAGTTGTGGCATGCAGGCTCAGTAGTTGTGGCTTGTGGGGTCTAGAGAGCAGGCTCAGTAGTTTTGGTGCACAGACTTAGTTGCTCTGCGGCATGTGGGATCTTCCTGGACCAAGGCTCAAACCTGTGTCCTCTGCACTGGCAGAAATGTTCTTAAACACTGCACCACCAGAGAAGTCCCACAACAGATTTCTATATGTTAATTTTGTATCCTGCAACTTTACTAAATTTATTTATTAGTTCTAATAATTTTTGGTGGTGTCTTTAAGGTTTTCTAAATACCTTGTCATGTCATTTGCAAATACTGGTAGTTTTACTTCTTCCCTTCCAATTTTGATGAATTTTATTTCTCTTCCTTGTCTTACTGCTGTGGCTAGGACTTCCAATACTGTGTTAAATAGTGACAAGAATGGACATCTTCATCTTGTTTCTGTTCTTAGAGGAAAAGCAGAAAGCTTTTCACCATGATTATGATGTTAGCTGTGGGTTTGTGATAAATGACCTTTATAGTGTTGAGTTATATTCCCTCTACTCCCACTTTGTTTATTTTTTGTAATGAATGGATGTTGAATTTTATCAAATGCTTTTTCTGCATCTATTGAGATGATCATATGATTTTATAATCTGATTTGTTAACATGGTTTATCACATTTATTTATTTGAAGATATTGAACCATCCTTGTATCCCTGCAATAAATCCCACTTGACCATGATGCATGATCCATGATCCTTTTAATGTATTGTTGAATTAGGTTTGCTAATATTTTGTTGAAGATTTTTGCATGGATGTTCATCAGGGATATTGGCCTGTAATTTTGTTTTTTTGTAGTGTCTTTCTATGGTTATGATAGCAGGGTAATGCTGGCTTCATAGAATGAATTTGGAAGTGTTCCTTCTTCAATTTTTTGGAATAATTTGAAAATGCTAAGTGCTAACTCTTCTCTAAATGTTTGGTCAAATCCCCCTGTGAAGCCATCTGGTCCTGGACTTCTGTTACTTAGGAGTTTTTTGATTACTGATTCAATTTCATTAGTAGTAATTAGTCTGTTCAGATTTTCTATTTCTTCCTGATTCAGTCTTGGAAGAGTCTATGATTTTATCTATTTGTCGTAGGTTTTCCAATTATTTGTTATATAACTATTCATAGTATTCTCTTATGATGGTATTTTTATAATATTGGTTGTAACTTCCCTTTCATTTCTAATGTGATTTATTTAGGACTCTTTTTTTGATGTGTCTCACTAAAAGTTTATCAGTTCTGTTTATCCTTTCAAACAACTAGCTCTTAGCTTTATTAATCTTTTCTATTGTTTTTTGGTCTCTATTTTATTTATTTCTGTTCTTATCTTCTTTATTTCCTTCCTTCTACTAATTTTGGACTCTGTTCATTTTTTCTAATCCCATCAGGTGGAAAGCTAAACTGTCTTCAGATTTGTCTGGTTTCTTGAGTAGGCATGAATGGCTATAAACTATCCTCCTTGGACTGCTTTTGCTGGGTCCCATTGACTTTGGAGAGCTGTGTTTTTATTTTAATTTGTCTCAAGGTATTTTTTTAAATTGCCTGTTTGATTTTTTTCACTGACTCATTGGTTTTTGGTAGCTGTTTAGTTCCATGTGTCTGTGGGGTTTTTTCCCAGTTTTATTCCTGTAATTATTAATTTCATAACATTGGGGTCAGAAAAGAATCTTAATATGACTTCAATATTCTTAAATTCATTGATACCTGTTTGTGGCCTAGATTACAACCTACACTGGAGAATATTTCAGATTCACTTGAAAAGAATAAGTATTGTACTCTTTTGGGATGGAATGTTCTATGGATATCTATTCAGTTCATTTCGTCCAATTTGTCATTTAGGGCCACTATTTTCTTACTGATTTTTCTGTCTGGATGAACTATCTATTGATGCAAAGGGAGTCTTAAGTCCCCTATTATGATTGTATTATGTCAATTTCTTCCTTTAAGTCTGTTATTATTTGCTTTAAATATTTAGGTGCATATATGTTTACAAATGTTATATCTTCTGGGATTGCCCCTTTATCATTATATTGCCACTTTTTCTTTTGCATAGGCTTTGTTTTAAAGTCTATTTTGTCTGATATGAGTATTGATAACTCAGCTTTCTTTCATGCCCATTTGTATGCAATAACTTTTTCCATACCTTAACTTTTAGTCTGTGTGTGTCTTTAGCTCTGAACTCAGTCTCTTGTATATGGTATATGTATGGGTCTTGCATTTTTATCCATTTATCCACCCTATGTCTTTTGATTGGAGCATTTAGTTCATATAT
>RJWK010027606.1:7748-26430 GCA_004363435.1 Platanista minor
AAAGTTAAAAAAAAAAAAACAAAACAGAGCGAGACTCCCGTATATAGAGAACAAAGCAGTGGTTGCCAGTGGGGAGAGGGAGGGGGGAGGGGCAACATTGGGGTAGGAGAAACGGGGTTATTATGAGAATATATGAAATCATGTGTGAAACTTTTGAAATTGTAAAGCACTACAGAATTTAAAGAATCTTTCATTCATTCATCCAACCAATTAATAAAATTACTAGCCTTAGAGTCAAAGTAGGCCTGAGGACTTACTTGGCCATTTAGAGGCTGCAAAACTTTGGACAAAGCATTTAAACTCTTTCATTCATTCATTCATTTATACATTCTTATTGGAGTACAACTGCTTTACAGTGCTGTGTTTTGAACTCTTTTAGTCTCCATTTTCTCCTTCATAAGTGGAAGGCTGCTTTGAGATTTAAAAAAATAACGGAAAGAAAAAAAAAAAATGGATTCAATTCAACAAATATTTGACCGCTTATTACGCGCCAAACTGCAGGCACTACACGGCCCAGGCAGGTAACATGATGCGTGGAGCAGGGTGGGTGCACGATGACCAATGGCCCCGGCCCGGGACCCGCTGGCAGGGGAAAGAGGATGCCCAGACTCGGGCAGGCGGCCGCCAACATGTAGCCGTGGGGCACAGGTACAGCCCTGCCCCACCTTCACTCTTCTGCGGAAACTCAGAAACGCGCCTCCCAAATGTCAACTTGCAAACCCAAACTCCACACGTGAAATGAAGTCTTCCTGCAGACACGTGTATGTGCACAGACACAGGCCAGCGGTTTGTGCCCCGTGTTTATATATATGCATAAAGCACTCAACACAGTGGCCGGTGGGACTGGTATTATCTACATCTCTCAGACCAGCAACCTTAGCCTTTAAATAGCTATTCCTCAGGCTTAGAAAGCTATAGGGCCAGGGAGCATTTGAGGGTCTAAACGACCCTTGATTCAAGAATCACAGAAAAACAGATTGTCTGTGGCACTACAAAGTATCACAGCCCAACTGAGAAGGGGTGTCCCCTCAAAGCAAGTCGGTTCAGGCTGAAGGGACCATGCAGTGCTCCCCTCCACAGGCCGTCACAGGGGCCCCACGCGCTTCTGCCCACCCGCAGGCTTGCCACTCAAAGGACCCCAAGAGCTCAGGCCACCAGGACAGCCTAAGACCAGGGCCCCGTACATTAAGCTCCACCTGCCGGGCCCTGGCCGAAGGCTTTAGAGAGACTGAGGCCTTCAAATCTACGACCTTGCTCACCGGGCCACTGCTGACTTGTGACACAGAGGAGGGCGGAGCCTGGCAGGCTGGCCACCTGCCGGGGCCCACGATCACCTCACTGCACCACGCTGCACCCCAACGTGGGCACCAGGAACGGGCTCCCTACACAGCGAAAACTCCAGGGGGAACTTCACCTCCAGAGACAGGGAGGGCACCCAGAAACCCACTCGAGGCCAAAGCCACCCTGTCCCCACAGCCACCCGCCCACAGAGAGGATGTCCCAGACCCGCCCATTCCTCAGGTGCCAGTCAAACCCTCTGCAGGGGCTTCCTTCCCCTGCCCCTACGCCCCTAAGCCCAGCCAGCCAGCCAGCCCAGGGCCAGCTGTGGAGAGCTCTGAGATCAGCGCTGGCCCCTCAGACACCCCAAGATGCTTCTAGACTCTGAAGATGCGGATCAAACTCCTCAGCAAAACAGACGGCAGGCAGAGGGGGGAGGCCCTGCGGAGGCGACCGCTGCCTGCCCTAGGCCAGCTGAGCAGCTATGAAGTCAGAGATCTGCAGGCAGAACTGGAGTTCTCCTTATCTGACAAACGGGCTCCCCATCGAGCAGGTGTCTCGGATGCCCCGACCCCGTCCTCCCTGGCCCTGTTCTCGGCTCAGGAGATAAAGTCTCCCGAGTGTAAAGCCACCCCGTAACCCTGGTCCCTTCCCGGACAGCAGGCTAACACCGAGGCATGGGAAGCGGCTCTCACAACGAGACATGACAGGGCACCTAAGCAAAGCTTCCGGAAGACGCCCGTCCACTCTGCGAAAGAGGGTAAACGCAGGGACACTCAGGGAACCGTGCATGTGGACTGGGCACTTAATGACATGAGAGAATCAGACATTCCTGAGGGACAGGAGGTGATAATGGTGTTAAGGTTATGTGGGGGGCTTGCAGGGATGGAGAGCCCTTACCCTGTAGAGTATTTAAGAAGCAAATGAACCAATGTCTAAGATTTCCTTCAAAATAATCTACATTTTGCTTCCAAACAATGGGGTGGGGGAGGGAAAAAGATGAAAGTAAACTGGCCTCGTCTGGTCAGCTGCTGAGGCCCGAGGATGGGCCTGAGGGGATGCTGTGCATCATTCTCTCCACTTCTGCCTACGTTTGAACCTTTCAATCTAGAAAAGCTGAAAACAGGAGAGGCACATAGGAGCACCGGGCTTTCGTGTGCCAGGCATGCGGGACACGCGTGCAGCTGGGCTGTACCATGCAGGGCCCGTGAGCAGAGCTGCAGAGGACAAAGCCCAGGGGGTGGGCAGCCCAGCAGAAGTGGAGCGGGACGCGCAGTCCTGGGGACATCACTGAGCCGATAACAGGCCCTGGGGCCTCCTTACCTCGGGCCCCCCCTATACGCGGGATGATACATTTTCCCCACTGCTCTGGTGATTCTGAGTTGGATTTTGAGTTACTTTCATCAGCCAAAAGCATCCTGAGCCACACAAAGCCTGGGCATGGGCACCCGCTCTGAGAAGCTGAGCCACTCTGCACTCAGACCAGTATCAAAGGACTCACAGCCTCTGGGACAGGAGTGTTTGTGGGGCTCAACACACATACACACACACACACACACACACACACTCACTCACTCACTCACCCCCGCAGCGGACTGAGAGCTGGATGGAAGCCGACTGACCACAAGGTCGGGGGCCCACTGCAGTGACAGCACCAGCAAAACACACAACCGTCCTCTCCAGCCTGAGGCATCCATGGCTAAGAGGGGAACACCGCTCCAATAGCCATGGGGAGTCTACTCAGTCCTAAGGCCACTGGAAGCCGGTCCTGGGACATAAAGAGGAGACAGGGGTAGTCCTGACCCTCTAGGCTCAGAGACCAGCAGGAAAGACTGACGAAAAAATGAAAATAAAGTCAGGAGCACGAGCACACGCGACGCACACACGCACCCTGGAAGGAGGGATGGTTATTTAGCATCAGAGGAGAGGGCGTGGAGCCCCCGGGTGCAGGGAGGTGAGGCCCGCGTGCCTGTGTCTGCACACACGCGCACACGTGCGGGTATACTCCTAAGGACTCCTCGGATGCTCAGTGTGGGAAACTGGCTACAGGCGCTGCCACTCCAGACCGCTGACAGCCGCCCACTGAGCCAGGCCTCGTTCACCCCAGCACCCTGCCTCTCTGAGGCCGCCGGGGACACTCACATCACCTGTCAGGCCAGTGCAGGCACTCGAGTGAGGAACAAAGAGCCTCGACCAGCCCAGCTGGCTCTCCTGCTCTACCGAGGGGGGCACGTGGTAGCAGGGACAGCCTCAAGGAGTGGCCCCCATAAAGGACTTTTTTCCACAGAAAACAAAGTGGAGACAAGACATTAAGGGGGCAAAAGGCAAAATAGTCCATCTGGTAATTCAGAATCTTTTTTAAAAGTAGCTTCAGTTAGGGACTTCCCTGGCGGCCCAGTGGTTAGGACTCCACACTTCCAATGCAGGGGGTGCAGGTTCAGTCCCCGGTCTGGGAACTAAGAGCCCGCATGCCACAGCGTGGCCAAAAAATTTAAAAATACAAAGTAGCTTCAGTTATTTTCAAATTGATGCTGAACATAAAGTATGATCCAGGAAATAGAAATATCTAAAACTCAAATTTCCAACATCAGATATTTTCAGTGAGGGCTGGATAGAGGATGCACAGAAAGAAGCAAGTGGGTGCAGGTGAGGGAGAGCAGGGACACAGGACGGCAGCGAGCGAGAAGCGGAGAAGCGGCCGGCGACGGGAAGGGGAGCGCAGCAGGGCATCAAAGAGGGCACCAAAGAGGAAGCAGGAAACACAGCCGGGATCAAGGGCAGAGATGAGGAGGGAGAAAGGATGCGGGAACAGGCGGCTCTGCGACCCAAGGGCCCTCGGAGCTGAGCTGGGGGCGGTGGAGGGAGAGCAGAGTCATCTACGGAGGGCATGTAGCCATCGCCAGTCAAGACTGACAATGAGATGCTGTCCACCACGTACCGTCGACCCCTGAACATTGCGCGGGGAGGGGGGCCGCCAACTCTCCAGGCATCCACAGATCTGCCGGATCCAGACCCCAGGGGCCACGCAGTACCACGGTGTTTCCTACTGAACGTCCACCTACCGGTGCACCTGCGCACTCCGATCCCATGCCGTTCAACAGGCAGGTGTACGCTTCTTTTGTGAGTTACTGTTCCTATTTTCAGCCCCTCATCTAACCAGGTGTGTGAGCCAACATGACAGACAGGGCTCTGGGGTGATAACCAGAACTGACCTGGGAGAGAACTGGCACTTCTGGGGCCCGGGCTGCCTGCTCACTGCTCAGCAAAGCCCCACCCACCCACCCCGACACCAGGGAAGTGGTGCTTCGACGTTTTTGGGGTTTGTTTCACTTTACATAAAATAACATGCACAGGTCAGTCTGAGGTGTTTCCACAGTTATATGCACCAATGTGGCCACCGCCCAAAACAAAACGTGGGCCCTCTCTGTCACCTCCGAGAGGCCCCCGCAGGCCCTGTCCAGCCCACCTCTCCCGCCCCAGAAGGTACCGCTGCTCCGCCATCAGCATCGCTCCCTCCCCACGCCCACCCCTCTAGCTGCAGAGATGGTGACCAGAGTGACCTTCTCTTGGATGCTGGTCTGATGACATCACTTTACAGGCTAGTGAGGGCCCATCCCAACATGGAGAAGAGGGCAAAGCGGGCCCCCACCCACCAAAGATGCTGACAAATGCTACTGGGCACTAACGCGCATCACCTTAACCAACACCCAGAGCTCTAGAGAGAGAAATAAAGTCCCACCCAGAACCAAACTGCACCCTCACTGTCTACAGCCAATGATTTCTCTTTCTCACTAAATACACTCACCTGGCTGTTTGGATCTCCGAGCAGGTTACATATATGTGGCACGATCTTGCTTAGTGTTAAGGTATGTGCTCCAGAGCTGAAAACAAAAGCAGTGCTTTACTGTTGGTGGGAAGAGAGGAAAGCACGCTGCCTCTCCGCCCTCTCACCCCTTCCTTCCCTCCCTCCCTGGGCCCATCGCCACCTCCCACCAAGGCTCGCCCCTTACCCTTCCCCCTCTGCTTCCAAACTAAACGCACATCCGCAAGGCCCCTCTGCACAGTTCTAAACTGTGAGTGCCCATCAGGACAAGCCCACCCTCCCCCGCTCGGGGTCCCTCCACCTGGCCCAGCCCTTTGCTGCCAGGCCGTGGCCGCAGCCTCGCCCACGTGGGGTCCTGTCGTCTTGACATTGCCACGCGTCACGCGGTGGTCCCTACTCTGGCCAACTCAGTGCACTCAGCCACCCGGCAGGCTCCCGGGGTCCTCCCCTAATCGCCCTGCTGTGCGGCTCTCTGCCACACCAGACGTTCAGTTAATAACCGCTTGAAGACAGACTGCGATAAACGGCTGAGAGGACGCCAGCTGAATGCTGCCCTGCTGAAGGACAGCTCAGCTATCTCCAGCTGTTCACCGCCATAAACTAAACGCTGTCACAGACACCCTCTGTCAACAAGACTCTCCCTGATTCCTCCCTGAGGGCTCTCCTAGGACAAATTCTTAGATGCGGAACTACAGTAAGCAAAGGCTAGAAACATTTTTTAAAAGCTTCAGAGACCAGGGACTTCCCTGGCAGTCCAGTGGTTAAGACTCCGTGCTTCCACTGCAGGTGGCACAGGGTTTGATCCCTGGCTGGGGAACTAAGATCCTGCATGCCACGTGGTGCAGCCAAAAAAAAAAAAAGCTTCAGAGTCTGAATTTAATGGTTACGAAAAGTCTAGCACATTAACAGAGAAAAACAGGGGCTTCCCTGGTGACGCAGTGGTTGAGAGTCCGCCTGCCGATGCAGGGGACGCGGGTTCGGGCCCCGGTCCGGGAAGATCCCACATGCCGCGGAGCGGCCGGGCCCGTGAGCCATGGCAGCTGAGCCTGCGCGTCCGGAGCCTGTGCTCCGCAACGGGAGAGGCCACAGCAGTGAGAGGCCCGCGTACCGCAAAAAGGGAAAAAAAAAAAAAAAAAGATAGAAAAACTTATACGGTAATATAAACGTTACAATCTCCATTTTGCTTTTAAAAATAATAAAACTCTAAAGGCTGGAACAAAATGCTACACGTTAACAGTGATTATTAACTGAAGGTGGCAGAATTATAGACAATAATCATTTTCTTTATGTAAATTTTCTGTGATATACACAGTATTACTTTCGTAATCAGAAAAGGTGATTTATAATTTTTAATTTAAAAAAAGCCTCTGCTACAAATAAGCACTTAAAAAAATGTTCAACATCAACAGTCATTAGGGAAACACAAATTAAAACCGCAATGACACAGCACTACAGGCATATCAAAATGATTAAAATTAAAGACAGTGGTAACATTCAACGCTAGCGAGGAAATGAAGAAACTGAATCATTCATACACTGCTGGTGAGAATGCAAAATGATACAGCCAACTCTGGAAAATAGTTTGGCAGTTTCTCTTAAAAGTAAAGATGAATCTACCAAATGACCCAGCAACTGTACTCTCGGGCACTGACCCAAGAGAAATGAAAACTTCTGTTCATGCAGAAACTGGTACATGTGTGTTCACAACAGCGTTATTTGAAATAACCAAAAACTGGAAATATTCAAATGTCCTTCAACGGGAGAATGGTTAAACACACTATGATACGTCTATACCAGGGAATTCTCATCATCAATAAAAAGGAACAAACTACTGTTCAGGCAACAACATATATGCAATCTCAAGGGAATTAGGCTGAGAGGGAGAAAAAAGGTCAGTCTCAAATGGTCACATTCTGTGTGATTCCATTCATAAAATAACGAAATCGCAGAGCTGGAGAGCACATGAGTGGCAGCATGGGGGCGCCTGGGGCAAGGTACGGGTCTGCACCTTGAACATGGCAGTGAGTTACCCAGCGCTGCACCCGTGACAGAGCTGCGCACACACGACACGCGTGTGTCCTGGAAGAACCTGAACAAGCTCTGTGGATCGTATCTACACCAACTTCCTGGTCTGGACCCTGCACTACAGACACGCAAGACGACAGGTGAGTGCGCGGCACCTCCCAGGACGTTTCCCTACAACATCCCGTAGGTTCGTGATGATTTCAGAATTAACAGTTACAGATACAAAAGCTCAGCCGAGGACACCCTGAGGCCCCACCAGACTTACGTGTTGAGTGTGGCGACCAGGCAGAGACACGTGCCTTCCCGGGTGCGGAAGTTCTTGTGCTTGAAGCCTCCCAGCATCCGGTCCCACACGTACTGCAGGCGCAGAGGACGGGGTTGGGGGGAGAGGAGAGAGGGCAGCTTCTGCAGCCCCGGCCAACGCGGGGCCCACGGGGGGCGGGGGACACGTCGCAACAGGTGCCAAAGCCCTCCCCACCTCCACCAGCTGACTTAGCGCTCTCGAGAGCTGGCTGGAAAATGGTAACTTATGCTTGTGTATCAAGTTAAACACGGTCAAAACACATTCTTTTAATTGCGTTTAATTCTCCCTACGACCCTGAAAGGGAGGTGAAACTGTCCCCATTTTATGGGTGAGGAAAATGAGGCCCAAGGTCACATACTGACACTGCTCTCTCAGCTTGAACAGCTGTGCTCACCCCAGCCACAAGCCAAACGCCTGCTCAGCTTTTCAGGCCAATGCAGGCTTTACCTTTCCCGGGAAGGCTTTTCCTGACGCCTCCCCGCCCTGCCCCACCCCCCAACAATGGACAGCTGGACCCCTGTCTGTCCGTCCCAGCAGCCCCAGCTCACCAGCGGACAGGGACCAGGGTTGCAGCCGGGCCTCTGAGTGCCCCGACACCACAGCTGCATCTTTTCAGAGATGTGCAGAGTCAGTTACGTAAATGAGCTCGACTCTAATGGATCGAACCAAGCACTCGATACCCATGTTAAGTCCACTAACTTATTCAAAGGTATACCTTCTGCTGTTTATTGTTTAAATATCCTATGGGGGGAAGAGGGGCCAGACGAAACGCCATGAAAATTTTCCTCTGAAACCCACTGGCGCTCTGTGGGAACACCCGAGCCCACCGGCCCAGACCACGCCCTGCCCCGCCTCACCTGGGGGTTAGCAGCCTGATCCATGATCTTCAGCAGCAGGGCCTGGTCTTGCTCCCTCACAGAGTCTTTAGCATCGCCCAGTCTGTCTATTAAACTCGGCAGCACTGGAAATTAAAATGCAAACTGATCAAATGAAAACCTAGTCTGGTGGCCTGCGGTCACCAACTGTGGATATTTCAATTAACAAGATATTTCAAAATCCTGGCCTAAACGATGCACATCACTACTCTAAAGCCACCAACCCCCGTAATTCTACCCTTCCTGTTCAAATCCATCCACGGGAGCTACTAGGCGAATCTGCAAACATTCTTTGCGTGGACACACTGTTCGTCTCCTTCCTTACCCCACCTTCCTCTAGGCAGCTCCCAGCATGTTTTTAAGCTGCTGAAATGCTATTAACATGGATGTCGATGGAAGACCTTGGCAGGAAAGAGTCAACACAAAAGGAAATCCAGGTTAGACAGAGGGGCTCCAGTGTGTCTGCTGAGGGGGGAGTGGGGAGGAGGGCGGGGGAGGAACAGGCATTATGGCTCAATCTGTTTTTACTTTTACATCACATCCACCCATGCTCATCAGACAGAGGGCAGCTCTCAACCCTTCCTCCGCATGGCTGGGGGCGGGTCATCACTGCTGCTCCAAGGGCACCTGGGTATCAGAGGTCAATTTTCTTTGCTTCTTCTAAAAGTCTATAAACATTTCTCTTACAAGAGATAGCCCTGAACAATTCAGCTAATTTAGGGGGAAATGGAACGCTACTAAAACATCAAATTCCTAAGAGGGATTTTTTTATTTGCAGATGGGCAGTTTGTGCCAGAGTGGGAAGAGCTCATGACTTTATCTAAAGGTGCACACTGACCAGACGGTTGACAGAAGAACAAATACGTGTGTACCAATTGAAACCGAGAAATTCTACAAGGAAATACCTGCACAAACAGAGACGCTTAGTGTTTGTACTGTCATCATCAAAGCCCAGAGATCAGGAATTAAATCATCTCTTAAATCTACGGAACCTGAGGTTATTTTTATTTCATTTTTCTGACTTACTGCTCTCCCTTCAAAATAAGAGTGATCATTTACCACACACTTGAAATGACATCTACAACCAAAGTGGAAACAGTCATAGCAGCAAAAATCTGTTAACAATACAGCTACATCGGATCTTTAGGACTCTCAAAGAGAAAGCGATGCCTCTCAAAGGGAAGGGTCAGGGACAAGGAGGGCATGGTTGGCACCACAGCCTGATGGCTAACTGGAAGAAACCAAAGTAATAGTTGGTACTAGAACAGGGAGGTGGAAGAAGCCAGCAGAAAGGTATGGGGGTGGGGTGCCAGCAGGTGTGCGGAGGTGGCAGATCCGGCCACGCCCAGGAGGGGGCGAGGGCAGCGGGGCAGCCAAGGCATCTAAAGATGCAGGAGGAGGTGGGGGCGGGCTGGGGGACGGGGGACTAGAGGGTAAGGGTGGAAGGTAGGTACAGCCAAGTGAAGCTTTGGCGAGACCCAGCGAAGGCCGGGGGCTGGAGGAGAGAGCTCACCTGTGCCGATCTGTGCCTTGAACCGATCCTGCAGCCGCGTGACCAGCGAGGACAAGATGTCCATGCCCAGGAGAACCACCTGCAATGGCAAACAGCGGGCCGCCGTCAGCGGCCGGCGGGGGGGCGCGGCGCTCTCGCCCGCCGGCTCCCGGGGCGCCTCCGCATCTCTAGCTCAGACGCGGCCCGGGAGCCGGAGCGTGCGCCGACACGCAGGGTTAAACCGGGTGTCAGGAGGGGGGCCGCTAGCCGGAAAGGGCTGTTTACAGCGCTAACACGAAATAGTTGGTGGCGAGACACAAATCAATCCCCACCGCCTCGGCCTGCGTCCCGGGCGCCCGCCCTCGAGTGTGGGAGCGCGCGCTGCGGCCCCGCCCCCTGCAGGCCCCGCCCCGGCGGAGAGCACATATGCATATCCGCTCGCAGCTGGCGCGTGGCCTTCTGGGTAACACTGAGCGGCCCCTTTGCGACCTTCCGAAGCCTCCGAAAACGAGGAGTTTGTGGCGAGCTTCGGGAGCCGAGATCAGCAGAGGTGCGCCGGCTGCCGGGCGGCTGCGGTGCAATGCTCGGGTTAGTCGCCACAAGCCTACCCGGTGTTGGCGGCTGCTACTCGCGGCGCTCACAGCGCCTCACCCCAACCATCCTTTTCTTGGGGTTGCGCTATTGTCCGATGAGCGGGTAGCGAGGACAGTACTGCTAACGCCTATACAACACGCCCGCACCAGATAAAGCTGCGCTTTACCTCGGTGCAATTTTTGGAAAAAAGAAACTTCTCTTTTTCCACGACGTAAAAATGCAAAAGCAGTTTTTCTGAGTTACATTAAAATCAACTGTAAAGCTGACTTTTGTTTCAAGGGGGCGCTAACATGTTGCTTCGACAAAGTTCAGGTTTCTTTGTTTCTCCTACCAGGCGGGCCCTGCGAAGTTCCCTACTAGCAAACAGCGCTTCCGCGTTGGGTAAACTTATTATGAGAGCTACTCTAAAATTGCTGAAATTTAGTTCAGGTTTAAAGTCTACCGCTTTGGAACGAGGTAATCAAAATTTGCCTACCAGTTTCATAATACATGCACTGTCTTTGCAAGGAATAGGCAACGTGAAAATGTTAAGACACACAGTGCGTAACATTTTTTTATAGAAAGAACTGTTGTTTGACAGGTTTGTGTGTCTGTAATGGTACGGTGGAAAACGCTTTTAAAATAATGACTTTTGAGCTACAGACGACTAGGTACCAGGCTTTAACTTCCTTTCAAAAATTACAACGTAGACGTAGAGAGGGGTAACTAACCGTACGATAGGAAAAGCCTCAGAACTGGTATCTCAACCAGATGAGCAACGTCAACATCAACAGCCATAAATCACGTTGGCAGTACGTATGCTTCTCATGTGATTAAAAGGCCTGGGATCGTTCGCTTAAGAACTCACAAGCCCAAATCAGATCCCAATCGAGAGACAATCAGTACACTTTAAAACAATCGGAGTCGGCAAAGACAAGGAAAGTCAAATCGTCACAGCCGAAAGAAGCCTAGGTGATAACAATAATTAAGGGGAGTGTCGTATCGCGGATGGGATCCTGGGATAGATAAGGGCGTCAGATAAAACTTAAGACCTGAACAAACTATGGACATTAGTTAACAGTAATCTACCAACATTTCTTTATTGAGTTGAAGAAATACACCACACCAGTGTGAGAGGTGAATGATATATGATGGGATTTTTCTGTCCATCCAAAACTGTTCTAAAAATTTAAGTTTATTTTATAAAAAGAGCAGCCTGTCAATTATTTGGAACTGGCTTCTTTCTGATGAAATCCTAAGCATCTGTCTGGATGCACTACTGGCTGGAGGGGGGAGTGTTCCTCGTGGCAGAACTATTAATAATACCTGCCTTCGGTATAATCCCTCAAGACGGAGCTGCAAGAGGACTATGGCCTTTTCATATACGCCAGCCCATGTTGGTTTACCTACCCGTGGAATGTGGGGGGAAACAGACTTTAAGCTTTTCCAGAATGAAGGTTTGCTAGCAGGTCCAACCAGGGCAGCCCTGGCTAAATCCTAGACAGCAACGTTCCCCAAAAATCCCACCCAGAGACACTGGGGAGTCCAGAGAGTGTCCGGGACGTGGAGGCTGAATGATGCAGCCGAGCTCCAGAGAACTAGCACCGGAGAGGCTGGAGGACAGTCCAGGCACCCTCACAGCAGAACCACCATCGCACACACTTGTCCAGTTCTCCCTTAGTCACAGCCCCGCTAGGGCAGGGAAGGAGCTGCTACCACGCTTGTTTATCTTCACAGCTCAGGCACTTCTATGTTCCTGTTTCCCTAGTGAAGATGAGGGATAAATGAATAAAGTCATTGCCCAGAAGACCACTCTCATTAGGAGCCGTGCAGCCTCGCTGTGCCTTAGTTTTCTGACCTATTAAATGGGGGAAACAGTAACAGCTACCTCCTCGGTCACTGTATATATATACATGATGTGCTGGAAATAGTGCTTAGTGCAGGGGAAGGGCCGGACCGCTCACCTGCTGGCTGTTAGCAGCAGAGCACTGCCCCTGCCAGAGGAAACAGGGACTGATTCAGGTCAGTGGAGGCCACGCCTACGAGTCCTGGAGACAGGGACTGGGCTGGCTTCCCAGAGGCGGCTTCCCAGAAGGGGTTTCACTGCACAAGGCTAACAAGCTTTGAAGACCTAGCCTCACACCAAAGGAAGAGGAGACCTCCCCGCAGAGCGAAGAGCACATGGGGTGGCAGGAGGGGAACAGGTGCGGGGGAGGGGCCGCAGCTCGGTCTTGAACACAGTGGGGGAGCCCCCGCAGAGCTGGAATGTAAAGGGGGAGTGACAGGGCCCTGTGCCCACCGTGGGGAAGACGGCCAGGAGAGAGGGGCCAGCGGCAGACAGAGGGTCAGGCTCACGCCACCCACTCTGCCCGTAGTTTTCACTAAGCCATCAACTCTGCCTGACCCTTGAGCCCCTCCCTCCAATAGTCTATTTAATTTTTTGAGTTTACGCTTGTGTCCCCAGCTAAACTTGAATGTAAGGAATACCATGCCTTGTATTTCCTCGAAATTTCTGTAACATATAGCACAATACCGGGTTCATAGTAAGTGACCAATAAAGCCCTACTTTATTGACTAGTGATGAATTAGAACAGATGTGTTCTCAAGGTCCAACACAGTTCTTTCATCCTATAGCTTTTAAAAGGAGGTAATAATGGCTAAGTAACTCAGACCACTCCTCACGCTAAAAACAACTACAAATGCTGGATATCATATAAAAGAACATCTTCTTGGAAACATCAGAAAACTAAGAAGGCATAGAAGAACTAACTACCAGCTCACAAAACAGAAGAAAACTGAAATCCAGAGAGATGACCCTACAGCAAATGGTCTACTTTTGCCCTATGGCCATTTATACACTGGGACAGGGCAACCAAGACACTGAGGATTGATTACTTGTGACAACCACTTGGATCTAGAACATGCACTCCAGAACCCTCAAAGACTTAGTGGCCCAGATAAACCCCTATACCTTGGGTTGGAAATCCAAATGGCTATACACTTGGAGAGTGAATTGGAAATAAAACAGCCTCCAGCTGTACTGCAGGCCAGCTTCCAAGAATCTGGGTGACCCAGAAAAATGCCAATCCCTCACAGCAGATAGAAATGATCTTATTAGATTGCTGGTGCCCTAAAGCCCCTGGCAGGTAAAAACACAAATCACTTCTGGATGGAGAGTATAAAATCCTCGTCTAGTCCTCAATTTACTTCCGTAGACAATTCTCAAATACAATGTCCAAAACACAACCAAAGACAACCAGGTACACAGGACAACTATAAATGAAAACTAGCAGAAACAAAGATCCAAATGAAATATGCGTATGAGAATAATTAGAAACAGATGTTAAAATACCAATTCTTACTATGTATAAGAAAACAAAACAAACACATGATTAAACTTGGGGAGAGAGAAATCCAAAATTAAGTACTCGATGGATGGGCTTAAAAACACTAGCTATAGACGAAGGGAGAAGTAAACAGGAAACTGAGTCTGCAGAAAAAAATCCAGAATGAAGGCCAGAGAGACGAAAGAATGGAAAATTCAAAAGAGGAGGTAAGAGACCAAAAAGAGAGAAAAATAGAACTAACGTTAAGTTGAAAAGGAGTTCAAAAGGAGAGGTCAGCAACGCTAGGTAAGAAGCAATAGCAGACACCCATCTGGGTCACTACTATCCCCCAAAAAACAGAAACAGAAAACAGAAAACAACTGTGGGTGAAGATGTGGGGAAACTGGGACTCTTGTGCGTTCACTGCTGGTAGGAATACACAGCGGTGCAGTCCCCGTGGGAAATGGTGTGCAGGTCCCCCAAATTAAACACAGAATCACCGTATGATCCAGCAGTTCTACTTCTAGCTATAAACCCAAAAGGAGTGAAAGCAGGGATTGCAACAGATACTTGTACACTCGCTCTGAGCAACATTATTCACAACAGCTAGAAGGTGGAAAGAGCCAAATTTTGATCCAAGTACCAAACCAAGCATCACACTTGATGAAATACTGCAAGTTTTCCCTTTGATATGAGGAACAGGACAAAAACATCCATTCTGCAATTTCTTTTCAACACTGGTCCTAGCTAAAGCTTTATGGCAAGAAAAAAATTAAAGGTATAAAACTCATAGAGAAGAAGCTAAACTGTCATTACTAATGGAAATTGTAAGTAGAAAATCCAGAAGATCTACAGGTATATTATAAAATAAATGAGTTTAGCAAGACTGATTAATACAAAGTCAATGTACCCCCCCCCCCGCAAAAAACAATTACATTT
Organism: Platanista minor; assembly: GCA_004363435.1. Classification (NCBI taxonomy): domain Eukaryota; kingdom Metazoa; phylum Chordata; class Mammalia; order Artiodactyla; family Platanistidae; genus Platanista; species Platanista minor. The sequence continues at coordinate 22,384 of RJWK010027606.1, forward strand.
CTATACCAACAAGCCAAAAAAGGAAACCTTGTTTCCATTTTTAATTGCATAAAAATTAACACCTAGGAATAAATCTAGCCAAAATAAATCTCTACCCCAAAAGCTATGGAATGATAAAAAAAGAAAGAATAATTAAAGATGACCAAAATAAACAGGGAGAAGCTACAAACTGAAATACTCAGTATTGCAAAATTTCCATTTTCCCCAAATTGATCTACACATAAAATTCCACTCAAAATCCCAACTATAGGGCTTCCCTGGTGGCACAGTGGTTGAGAGTCAGCCTGCCGATGCAGGGGACACGGGTTCGTGCCCCGGTCCGGGAAGATCCCACATGCTGCGGAGCGGCTGGGCCCGTGAGCCATGGCCGCTGAGCCTGCGCGTCCGGAGCCTGTGCTCCGCAATGGGAGAGGCCACGGCAGTGAGAGGCCCGCGTACCGCAAAAAAAAAAAAAAAATACCAACTATAATTTTTCTTTAGGCAGTTCACAAGTTGATTCCAAAATCTATGTGTGGAAATGCAAATGGCAGGACACAAGCTGGTGAAACTCGCTCCCATGGGATATCAAGATTTATTATAAAACAGCAAGAATGTGCTATCGGCTCAAGAAAAGACAAATAAATACAGCAACAGAACAGAATGAAGAAACAGACTCAAGCATATATGGGCGCCTTCTTTATGACAAAGTGTGCATTACAGAGGAGTGAGAACCCTGAGCCCACTGAGTATCTAGAATAAAAAAGTAACTCCTCTCTCACCCCATACGTAAAGATGAACTCCTGGTATAGACAGAAGTGTGGAAAACAAAGCAATAAAGCTTTTAGCAAATGACATAGGAAAACAGCTGCATGACCCCAGGATAGGAGAAAGTATCAGGACACAGTAAACATAAACCATTAAAAGAAAGAGTGATGAACTGGACCAAATTAAAATTAAGAACTGTGGTATACCAAAACACCCTAAGAAAGTTAAAAGGCAAGTCACCTTGGAAAGAGATATTTATAGAACAAATAAGCAACAACAGGCTTGATTCTAGAAAATATACAGATCACCTACAAGCCCAATCAAACAAGCAACCCAGTAGAAAATCGGGCAAAATATTTGAACAGGCCCTTCACAAAAGATATCAATGTTCCTAAGTACATGAAAAGTTGTTCAACCTCCATTACTCATCAGAGAAACAAAAACTAAAATACAACGACACACTACTGCATACTCCCTGCATGGCTAAAATTAAAGACCAACAAGACCAAGTGTTGACAAGAACGTGTTACCACGGAAACTTGGGCTAGTAGGAATGTAAACCGGTACAACCAACACTTCAGAAAACATCTTGGCATATCTCCGAAATTTGGAGATAACAGCTATTCCACTGCTAGGAATATGGCCAACAGAAATGCATGCACGTGTACAACAGGAGAAAGGCACAAAAATGCTCAGGGCAGCCCCATTCGTCATAGCCAAAAACTAGAAATCCCTACGTCCATCTACTGTAGAATGTGAAAGTTGTGGTTTTCATGCCAGGGAATACAATAATCAATCAAAATAAATGAATCAAAGCTATGCTCAACAGCAGAGATAAATCTATAATAATGAGTGAAAAGGCCTGTATATACACTTTTGTATAAGTCCAACAAGCAAACATAAACTATAATTTTAAGGTGCATATTTAGATGATAAAACTAAAAAGAAAAACAAGAGAGTGATACCATACAAGTCAGGAGAGTGGTAATTTCGGGGAGTGCTGGCAATGTTCCAGTTCTTGTCCCGAGTAGCAATTAAAGAGCTGTTAGCTTCACAACTCATTAAACTGTGTATTTGCATTTTATGCACTTTCTAAATACAGCTCACAATTTTTTTTAAGGTTTTAAAAACTAGAAAAGTGGGAGTAACCCTGGACCACTCGACCTATATATAAGTCTGTGACAAGTGGCTTGGACCTCGTCTCTGCCTTACTTTCTAAACTACAAGTCAAAGCACCAAAATGGAAGCAACCACAGTTCTCTCTCCACGGTTTAACATCTGCTCAATGATCAAAGAAAGAAATTCTAAATCCTTTTCCCCAAAAAACGTCCATAAGGGACAAGCTAGGTTGGAGGAACAGGTCACTTCTTGAACCTCAGAAGACCAGACTGGCTGGAATAAAAATAATATTTTGCATTCATATCGTATTTTATTGTTTTTAAGGCACTTCTGGATGGATCTGAATAATCTCACAATAACCTGAGACGCAGAACATACTACCCTTATTTTGCAAGCGAGGAAAATTCAAAAAAGAGGTAGAGAGACTTAACCAAGGTCATAAAGTTTGGATAGTGATGGAACTGGAGCGGGGTAGGGGTGGGGGGAGCCTCCTGACTTGATCAAGGCTATTCTCAGGCACAGCAAAATCACACTATCACAAAACCCCACCTTTTAGCCCTCCTCACCTCTCTCTAGCTAGCTGAAGACCTTGGGCAGGTCACATTTCTTCTCTGCCACTACCAGATAAAGTCAGTCTCAGTTCCAAACGTCTCTGATGCTCTGATAATGCCCCAAACAGGAAAAGTCCAAGGACGCTGTGAGTACAGATCCAGGCTTGAATCCCAGCTCTGCCGCGTCTACTGCCCAACCGAGCTGCTCCGTCTCCAGGATTCACGTGCTTCATCAGTAAAGTCAGAATAATAACACCTTTCCCTCAAAGAGTACACAGGAGGGTTAAGAGTTTTAACAAAATGGCTGACGTACAGTAGGCACTCAGTAAGTGTTTGTTCCCTTCTTTATGAGAGCAGCACTTTCAAAAAATAAAAAACAAAAAAGCACAGCCTACTGAGCAAAGAGAGGAACAGTCCGAGGGGGCACAACCCCACAGATGAAAGTGAGGGCGCCTGAAATCTCATCACCCAACTGTCACCATTCTGATGACTGTCCCTCAAGACATCTCACATGTACACGTGTGCACGTGTGTGCTGTGAGTTCTACGGAAACGGTTCCTATGCCATGGAAATCGCCCCAGATCTATACATACAGATCTCCATCCCATTTTCAGTGGCTGGATGATTGATACCCCATTGTGTGCAGGCACTGTAATCACTGAACCGAGCCGCCAAGCCCCTACCCACAGTCATTATCTTAATCAACACTGTGATGGGTACACACTTCCGCACATGTGCGCTTATCTCCTCAGGACGAGTTCTGAAAAAGAACACACACTGTACACCTGACTAGCATTATTTTTACCATAATGCCCTAGGTGCCCTATGGGGCCACAGGCTGCTGACTCTATACATTTTTTGTCTTTCTTTTTTTTTTTTTTTTTGCGGTACGCGGGCCTCTCACTGTTGTGGCCTCTCCCGTTGCGGAGCACGGGCTCCAGACGCGCAGGCTCTGCGGCCATGGCTCACGGGCCCAGCCGCTCCGCAGCACGTGGGATCTTCCCAGACCAGGGCACGAACCCGCGTCCCCTGCATCGGCAGGCGGACTCTCAACCACTGCGCCACCAGGGAAGCCCCCATTTTTTTGTCATTTTAAGACTCTACACTGCAACCTTATTAAGTAAGGAGGAAATTAATTCGTACTCTTACAATGCACTCACTTTCAATCCTAAGAATAAAAAAAGCACAACACAGATATCCAAGAAGACTGTGACAAAGTCGGTGACCCTGTGCGTTCATGTGAGACAGCAGAACTATTCACCCAAGCACGCTGTCCTTCACAGCTTCACCCAGCGACTCCTGGGACATTCGTGCCAACCAGATGCCTCTGGGCCGCTGAATTTTTAAATCCCTCTTCTGGAATGGCCGCCGGAGACACTTTTTGAGCCACAAAAGGCCGTTAAAGTATAAGTACTTAATGTGAGATTAATGGGACTCATGGAGTGATAGGCTTATTACCTGTTGTTGCCCATACACCAGGGTCTTACCATTAGAAAGGATCATCCGTCATCAAACCACTTCATTTCACACGGCAGCAACAGGCCCAGCGAGCCCAGGAGGCCGGGGTTGAACACAGTGCGAGGCAGAGTCAGGAACCTTTGTTCAAAGATCTGGACCAGCCCCATACAATGTT
>RJWK010027607.1:0-26329 GCA_004363435.1 Platanista minor
TATATATATATATATATATATATATATATATATATATATATATATATATATATATATATTCTCCCATTTCTATTTTCTATCTCTTTGTTCTACTTTCTGGGAGATCTCCTCCACTTTATCATCTTATGTTGAAAATTAATATTGCCTTATGCAATGGTTTCAGCTGTAGCATTTTTAATTCCTAACACTTCTTCAGTGCTCTCTCTCGTCTGGTTTTGTTTGAGAAGCAAGTGGTAAGAAGCCCTTTGGGAGGTCTGTGTGGGGGCATGTTGACCTGAGAGCCATCTTGTGGGGAATGGTGAGCAGCCAGACACTCCATGGAGGATCTTCAAGTATCAACAGTTTTGTTCCTTTCTTGTGGGTGCATTTTTCAGCAAAAACTCCCAGCCTGCTGAACTGTCCATCATCTCTGACTCCGGAGGCTTGTCCCCAAGTATCCTTACACTGGCCGTGCATCGGGGTCATCTGCAGGGCTGGTTAAAACACAGGTTACCCAGGCTTCACCCCCGAGGTTCTGATCAGGAGTTCTGGGATGCAGCCTGTGACTTTGCATTTCTAACAAGTTCCCAGGTAACCCTGATGAACACTTCTAGGGCAAAAGCTTTTCATCTCTTACCAGGATAGAAGTCTGGTTTTCAAGTCTGAGAACGGTTTTAGGGAATACGCCTTCTTCTCATAGAGACTTTCAAGTCTCCTTGTTCTTTTTGCCTCATCCGTGACCACGGGCTCCACAAAGATATGGAGTCCCAAATTCACGAGTATTTCTAGAGTGTTGCAGCCTAAGTCAGCTTGCTGCTCCCATCCGGGCATTTCGGTGTTAACTTTCCCTGCCTGGCTAACTCAGTGACTCTTCGTTCATCTGCTTTACGTCCTATACAATTCTGTCAACATATTTCATCTGCTGATGTTTTCTCCCCTGTTTCATTTGTGAACAGAGATTTTTTTCTCTTTAGTGTTATTTTGGACGGTACCGGAAGGAAGCAGAGCGTGGCTCAGCTCTTCAGGCCACAATAATTAGTCATGTCAAGAGTTTTTTTCGCTGGTAGGGCTCTGCTTCCCTTCTAACAGGAAGTACCACTGCCTTTGGCGGTGCACTCAGAATAGGCTGGATCCGCCCCCGACCAGGGCCCAGGGTCCACATATGTGCCATCAGCCATCATCCTCATCACAAAAGACACTCTCATCCCCATTTCTGCTGAGCAAGGAATGCTTCCAACCACAGAAAGAAGAAAAAGCAGTTTGACATTTTCTCAACTCTTTGGAATTTTTCCTAGCACAACAAGCTGTTTATCCTCTGCTTTGATTCTTATTGAATTAAGGAGGGAGAAAAAAAATCAGTGCACTCTCCGTATGATGCTAGGTAAAAACCGCCACTCACTAAACACTATGGAATATGTAGGAAAGAGGAAAAAAAGATACGTCCATCAGCTAACAAGATAAGTGCCTTGTTCCTCCATCTGTTACTGCTGTGTCCTTATCTAGGATAGGAGTGTGGCACAGCCCCAATATATCTGTGTCAGGTATTCCGAAGTCATATGAATGAATTTTAATTTTCATGCTAGGAACCATCCGTGATCTCGCCGAGCCACAACTAAATTTGTCCTGAGGCACGCACTGTCTTTTTGCACTTGGGAAGTCCATTGAATTCACAGGCAGGAGGGTGATGGTGTCTGTCCCCCAGCTTTTCCAGCTTTGACTCTCTCTCTGCCGTGCAGGGGCTGGTGGTGAGGACTTAGTTGATTCACCTCTGAGGATGTGCCCATGTCCTTACAGGAGACAGGAAAGCATTGGAGGCCTGGACGAGATGGATATAGAGGTCTGCGTGTGGGTACATCTATAAAGATGGCACCATTGATTAGATGATTGATTAGCTGTGCCGCTTCTTAGCTGGGGAAAACTACAGAAGAGTGTTCAATTGGAATGACATCCCAGGCACTTGAGCAGCCCCAATTATCCTGTGATGATTCCTCATTCAAAAACAGAGTTTATTTTGAGGACTGAGCCCTGACTGAGCTCCCAGGTGCAGACAGAGATGCTGACACGTGGCGTCAGAACCCGTGCTTTGGCATCTCTGACAGGAGCTGAGAGATGTGGTAGATATGATATAACTTGTTTGCATCCACGGTGGAGTCTGAGCTTTACATTTTATTACAGAGACGGTGTAATTCATCTATATTATCATCACTGTCATTGTCATCATCCTCAGCAGCAGTGGCACCGCAACAGCGGGGACATCACAGCTTTCAGCACTTGGTGAAAACCTTATCCGTGTTCATCTCTGACCTCCTAGCCTGAGAGCATTGAACACATAACACAGGGGATGCGCTGGACAGCGCGACTTAGGCTGTAGGGTTCATGAGCTAGAATTGTATCAGGGGTCCAGGTGAGATACACGAGCAACTCAACTTTGTAAGTGGTCAAAGGCTAGAAAGAAGGGAAGCAAGCAAAATAAGAAAAAAAAAACCCGCTGCAAATAAAGTCAGGGAATGAAGGACATTATACTTCAGTAGAATAAGGAGAGTGAAGGATGAAGTTTTTCTTCCAAGTTTCAAGCTATGATGCCTATAGGTTTAGGAATAGGAGAGAACAGGTCATATCCCAAAGTTTTCTTCGGAATCTATTGGGATTGAGATGCCTGGGAGACATCAGGTGATGGAGGGCCGTCCTACCAGAAGTGAACGTATGAGTCTAAAACTCAAGGGCGATGTCCAGGCCTAGAGATGCAGACGTGGGACCATCGGTGCACAGGTGGTGTGTTCGGCAGCCCTAGATGGTGTCCAGTGATCCACAGCTACTGATCTTCATGCCCTGTGTAATCTCTTCCCCTTGGGTGTGGGCTGGATTATTGTCTCACTTTTAATGAGTAGACTACAGCAGAAGTGATGAGATATCACTTCCAAGGTGATGTTATAAAAATATTGTGACTTCCACCTTGGGCTCTCTTTATCAGCCCCTCTTGGATCACTCACCTTGGTGAAAGCCAGCTTCCATGGTGTGAGGTGGCCCTGCGGGGAGACCCAGTGGGCCAGCAAAGACTGTGTGAATGAGCTTGGAAAAAGACCCCCCACACACACACCCTGCCCCATCCCCTCAGTGGAGACTTTGGTTGAAACCATGGTTCTGGCCAACGGCTTGACTACATCCTCATGAGAGAGCTTGAGTCTGAGGGACTCAGCTAAGCCTCTTTCTGATTCCTTACCCACAGAGACCATGAGATAATAAATGTTTTTGGTATCAAGTTGCTAAGTTTTAGGGTAATTTATTACATAGCAATGGACTACTAATACAGGTGGTTAAAATTATGAAACTATTTGAGCTCATCAGGGAAGATGGTGTAGAGAAAGAAACATAGGCCCTGATGCTCACTAATGCCTAAAGGAAACAAGCAGACAAAAAGAGAGTCGATATGCGGAACAAAAGAAACAGTAAGAGTAAAATGAGAAATAACAGGGCAACTTGGCTTTATAAAAAACACAGGAAATGCATTTGATAGAAAGAAAGAGATCAACAATATTCAATGCTGCAGATAACTCAAATAATATAAGGTCTGGAGTGTCCTATAGTTTTGGCAATTGGGATATATATATAGTCTGGCTGATCTTAGCAAGAGTAGTTTCAGTGGAGTAGGGAGGGATAAAAACCAGATGGCAGTGGTTGAGGAATAAATGGTACATGAGGAAGGGCAGAAGGTGATCGTAGACTAATGTTTTCCGTTTTGGTTTGGTTTTTGACTGTGTTTTGAGAAGAATGATTGAGGAAGGGAGACAGATTGTATGATAAAAGAAGATGTGACAAAATGATGGCTTTTCGTGATGGAAGGGCTTGGATGCATTTATGACTACAAATAGGGACAGAAGAGAGGGAGTGGGAATTTCAGGACAGGTTAGGGATGACCAGTGGAAGAAGGGCACAGAGAAAGTGGGAGAAGCTGGGGTCAAGCACACAGGTGGAGGGAGTTGGCCCAAATAGGACTGTAGCTCATCAGCTAAGACGCAAGATACAAAGATACTGAAGATACAAAGATACAGGGGAAGAAGTGGGTACATATATGTGCTTCTGGGAAGGAGGATGAGAAATTGTAAGAGAGTACCCTTGACCTTGATTTTCTTAGAAAAGCAGGCAGGCGGGTAGATCAAGACAGTGCTTTTCAAATTTTTCCACTCAGCATCCCTAATGAGAGAGGAGTTAATGCACATGCCCTAGGAATCTGAAGTCATAGCACTGAGTGGTCAGCCACAAGCTAAAAAATTAAAATTCACTATTAATACATACCATTTATATTACATTCATATTGCAGCCGTATTTTCATATGTTTTAAATTTGTTGTATTTAACTTTCCTCCACTGTTAAAAATGTAAGTTTCTGAAAGCTGCATTATATTTATCTTTTTTGTAGTATTTATATTATATTTATATTATCTTGTCTTCTTTGTATTATTATGTTCATCTTGGCACATTGCCCTATATTATGTGTAACTTGGTATATTGCCCTGAGGGTATTTCTCAAGTGGTCTGCAAGTGCCAGCCTTAAACCATTAGCACCCACTGTCACATGAGCTCAGTCAGATTCTGAGATTCATTCAGGTCTCAATGGTCACCTTGGGAAGCACAGAACTTCACCAGAGTGAATGAATGAGAAACAGAAAATGCACATCTAGTTGAGGAGATGAGACGGCAGAGGGAGAGGTCTCAAGCCCGGGACAACATCGCCAGACTCGGGCTCTTCGGGGGCAGCAGAGGTAGGGCTGTGTCCTCGTGGGGCGCACGGAGGAGTTGGTATTTGAGGTCGGGCATGGGGAAGAGTAATCAGCCCCGGAATTGCCGGCGTCGGAGTCGGCTGGAGACAGTGGAGGTTGGGGAGGGGTGTAAGAGTGTGAGTGACAAGAACACACGTGACTTCCCCGTTTTCCCAAGTGACGGACCCGATGGGCATTAACTCCTGCAACGTGAGATTTTATACACACCATCTAAGCTCCTTTGTTCTGGGGGCGGGGGGGGGGCACCACATAAATTATTGTGAGCCCACTTCTTTTTTTCTTCTAGATCAGGGATTGGCAAACCAGCTCCCACTGGTCAAATCCAGCCCCTGACTCCCCCCACCTCTTTTAGTAAATCAAGTTTTCTTGGAATATAGTCATGCTTATTTGCTGGCATATTGTCCATGGCTGGCTTTCCCTGATAACGACAGATTTGAATAATTGTGACAAAGACTTTATGGTTCACCAAGCCTAAAATATTTATCTGGCTATTTATAGAAAAAGACCTCTACGTTAGAATGACCTATATCGTGAGATAAAACTTAGCAAATACATTTTACAGATCCTTCTCTGCTCAGTTTTGACGATGGTTCTGAGTTTTCAGAAATTCAATGTGAGACTCCTCACGCCTGATGGGGGAAGGGCTACCTTACCCTTAAGAGAGTTCTCAATCTTCCCCTGAACCCCCTCAAGGTTGGCAGGGTGAGCCTATGAGAATTTCTGTGCTCACACCCAGTCTGCGTTCCAACAGAACTTCCTCAGTCTAGCTCATCCTTGTAATAGTTTCCCCACACTCTCCAGCTGGCAGAAGCTCTACTGGGAAGTGGATTTGCTTTGTCTTTATTCACCTTTCTCAGCTGTTCCCCGTCCAAATTTTACTTTTTCTCTCTTTTAGATCTTCCGAGCAAGCACATTCAGAGTTCTGGACTCAGACTCTTCTCTTTCCCTCTTCTCTGATCCTCAGTAGAGATGCTGAGCAGAGCTAGTTAGCACATTTAAAAAAAAACAAAAAAAACAAGTATTCTTCATATGAAAGGACTTGCTCCAGCCATCACATTGAGGCGTGCATTTATGCGTTTATTCGCCTTTTTTCCTCTTCTTCACCTTTGAAATGCAGAACTTCTGGAACCATTTGAAGTGAGTTCTCACAGCCTCCCCCATAGCATTGGATCCCAGAACCTTCCTCAAGCCCTAACAGCGGCATCTCTGACTCAGGGTTTGAGATGAAGTCAGTGCTGGCTACACATGACCCAGCAGTTAGCGCAGTGTGAGCGTCTGGATGACTGACTTGTGGTGCTCAGCACACACTTGGGCTTCCATCGTTGCTGGTTTCCAAAAGATTCACAGGAAACGTGCTGTAATGCTAACAGGTCTCAGTTGTCACAAGGACCTAATCTGATAGTTGGCTGTGGAACTTTACAACCAACAGTCTAACTGTACTTAAAGGCATGTGGCAGGTTCAATTTTAACAAGAGCTGATTTTAAAAATCAGTAAGGTCCAGCCCAGTGCATAGAGCCTGCAGCAGGGATATAGGTCTAGTAGCTTTCTGGTCTTGGAATATCTGTTTATTTTATAGCAGAGACCCCCCCCCCCCCACCAGATGGTGGCGCTGGCCATTCGGCCCAGTCAGTCTGACCAGTCCCCAGCACCAGCAAGTCCATTCATGAAATCTAGGCCGTGGAGATGGAAGTTAGGGGAAGGTATGATTTGCTGGGTTTTGTGGATTTGCAAGGTTCTCCTTCTGACAACTGCAGATCGATTCATTTTATACCCCACCTACTCTGAAAGCAGTCCTTCCTTGGGCTGGATCAGGGTATCAGAAAATGGGGGAAAGAAAGGTTGTGATATTTAAATGCCCAGGAGCAATGGCCTGGACTCTTAATGCATGTTATGAATGCCTACCTACTGCTGGGCGCCTACTATATGGGCGTGTGATGCTGGCTCTTTGCATCTATTAGCTGCAGGGCTACGGAGTGACTATCATTGGCCAGAATGGCAGTGTACTGCTCCTGACAGGAAAAGCAGCCCTCGTTCGACCCACAGGTGACTTCCCAGGGGCACTATGCGCAGGAGAATGCTTCAGCTAGCAGGGCCTTGAGCTTTGTTTGTTAGGAGGTGGTGACAACATTTCACAGTGCAGAAACCAGGTGAGGGCCAGTGGGCGCCACGAATGTGAAGCTTTTGAGAGAAAGCAATACGTGGTGAGGGTTGTTGAGGAAGTTTCGCTCTGTGGCACATGGTGTAGTTCCCCTGCTTGCCCCTTAAATATGCCTGCATTCCTTGTTGCCGAATTTCTGAGATAGAACATTGCACCCGGGTGTGAAGGGATCCAGCTTCGCACAGGCCACATGCAGCTACAGCTCTCTACTGGGCACCTACTAGGTTCCAAGCACCCTCCTACACCCCTTGATACACATTTTCTCATGTATTCTTCAAAAAAGATCTCTGAAGAGTATCTAATATTGCTAAACAAGTAGACTCAAGGAGGTTAAGTAAACTGGCCCCAAATCACACCGCAGTTAAGAGGCAAAGGTAGGTTTCCCACCCAGGTCAGCCTCATTCCAGATCTTGGCATCTGTCTGCGGAGACCAGCAGACGTCAGTGAGCGTGTCTGGATGGGCTGGGGGGTGGAGAGGCTGCCAGAAGTACATGCATTTAACTATTACCCTAACTAAAAATAATGTCAGGAAGGGAAGCAGTAACAGGATATGAATATGAATGTGTCATGTGCACCGAAGCCCCAAAATCATTATTTTTGCTTTGAATACTTTGTCATTTTATAGGATCCATGGCAAGGCCACCCCTTCCCTGACATGGATCACTGAGTTGCTTGTGTTGGCATAGTCTCTTGTTTAGTGATCTTTCCCAGGCTTTGAGGACTTGTACATGGGCTGGAAAAGCCTGCTTTGGGGACAACCACGATGGTAGGTTGCGGACCCCCTAATGTGCTTCTTAGACCCCTAAAAGCCAAGGTTATCGGGCAGTTCCTTCTCTTGGCTTTTCCCCAGGCCGATGCTTCGGTTTATGCTTTTATCTCTGCAGAGTGCACGGGCTTACAGAGAATTGAAGAGATGTCCCTTCCCTTTTCCTTCCCAGTTAGGCCCTGTCGGATTTTGGTCATCTCTTCAGAGCTCCCAAATCCCTGCTCTCATTTCAATTAGAGCGCTCTCTGCAGCGGTACGGGCTGGGCTGAAGAATCGACGCCTGGTCCCCATGTTAGAGCTGATTCATCTCTTTTCCTGAGCTCGGCCGCTCTTGGCTGGGGAGGAGGGAGAATGGAGCAATCTTTCAGAATAAATATGGTTTGTTTGTGTTTGTATTTGCTTCCATGCTGAATTCTGATTGCATCCGGCACCCCGACACCACAATTATTATTAATTTCCCCCGTCTGCTCTCCGAATCTTGCTGCCACAGAGATGCGATGATGGATAATGTTAGATGTGGTAATTGGATGTGCTGGGGGGAGGGAAAGGCAGATGTTTCATTATGAGATTTGAATCTGAGTTCGGGCCTCCAGAGCAGAGGCCTGAAATGAAACTGCACCCACCGGGGCATCTGGGATCAGGAAGGATCCCATCCTGACACCACAGGCCTGTCATCCTGGGTCTGCATCTTCGCGCCACTGACTCCCCTTGGGCGGTTGGATTTCACACCCACTTGAGGTGAAGCAAGTAAGGCAGAAGGTGGAAACCCGGCCCGTCCTGACTCCTCAGACCTCTGCCCCCCCTGTTTGAGTAGAGGGGGCACACAGCCTGGCTGAGTGACCACAGCCGACAGGTCCTGTCGGCGGATGAAATCAGAGCACGCTTGCAGGGCTTCCTGATTTGTGTTTACAGATGGGGCCTTGCTACCCCTGCCAAGCTCCAAATCTTAGGGCTGAAGACGCTGGTCTCTAGTGAGGGAGCAGCTCAAAGGGACCGCTCTGTGCCCGGCCCTCCCGCACCCAGGCTGCCTGAGCCTCCGGGTGAGGCGTGGGGAGCAAGGTGGAGGGAGGGCCAGTCCCGCTGAGTCACCTCCTCTGCTGACGGGCACCTGGTCCCTCCCAGCACAGTCTCTCCTCCCAGCCCTTATTCTCCTGGCTATGTGTGCCATCTTCCCGGCCTCACAAACGCCAGCTTTCAGCCTGATGGGAGGAGGAGGGGCAGGAGAAAGCTGTGTCTCTAGAATATACACCTGTGCAAGTGTGCAGCCCTACCTGAGGTTCTCGAGGATGAGCTGGGAGAATCTGAAAGAGAGTCCGGGCCGTGAAGTTGAACTCCGCCCTCTCTGGGGACCAGTGAGACCCGACAGGGGCTGACAAGATCCCTCACTCACCGGCAAGCCTGCCACCAGCCTCTTCTTGGCTGTGAGGTTCTGTCAGTCGGTTCAGGCCACGTGGAAGAAAGGGATTCCTCAGGTCAGAGTGGCTCCTGCCTGGTTCCTGTGAGTTCTTTTCCAGCGCCCCCAAGCAGTTCTCCAGTTCTCAGTGGACACCGCAAGTTTCACTCAATCCTGACACTTTCTGTCTGAAGACCGCCATGGGTTAAGGACTCAGTCTCACAAGACTGCCCCCGCTCAGACGCCAATTCCAAGTCCAGGTTGTCACCTGCGGCTGTAAATCGGAGGTTCCCATGACCCCCTCCTCAGGTTCAGTTAATTGGTAGAGTGGCTCACAGAACTCAGAGGAACATTTACTCATGATTACCAGATAAAAGATAGTATAGAGGATACTTCATCTGGATAAACAGCCAGATGAAGAGGCACAGGGGAGGTTCAGAAGGATCCCATGTGTAGGGACTTCTGCCCCCATGGGGCTGGCGTGCGCCACCCAGGAAGCTCATCCCATCTTTGCTCAAGAGTTTTGACAAACTTTAATCTGCAGCCCCTCCTTCCCCTCCCAGGGGTCCAGGTGGGCCTCAAAGTTCCAGCCCTCTAATCACTTGGTCTCTCTGGTGACCAGGCCCATCTGCCCCTTTCTAGGGCCACCACCTTAAGTCACCTCATTAGCATACGCTCAGAAGGGGCTTCTATTTTTCATTGAAGTATCGTTGATCTACAGTGTTGTGTTAATTTCTGCTCTGCAGCAAAGCGGCTCAGTTATACATATATGTATTCTTTTTCAATATTCTTTTCCATTATGGTTCATCACAGGATACTGAATATAGTTCCCTGTGCTCTACAGTAGGACCTTGTTGTTTATCCATCCTGTATATAGTGCTTTGCACCTGCTAATCCCAAACTCCCAGTATCTCCTTCCCCACCCCCTCCCCCTTGGCAACCACAAGTCTGATCTCTATGTCTGTGAGTCTGTTTCTGTTTCGTAGATATGTTCATTTGTGCCGTACTTTAGATTCCACATATAAGTGATATCATATGGTATTTGTCTTTCTCCTTCTGACTTAGTTCACTTAGTATGACATTCTCTAGGTCCATCTGTGTTGCTGCAAATGGCATTATTTCCTTCTTTTTTATGGCTGAGTGGTATGCCATTGTATATATGTACCACATCTTCTTTATAAAAGGGGCTTCTTATGAAGGACGAAACACAGTCCTCTCACTCGGGAAATTCCAAGGGTTTGAGGAGGTCTGTGCCCGCAACAGGGACAAAGACCGACTATATTTCTTGTGATACCATACTTGCCCTTGGATGTTCCTCTGAAGGTCAGAGGCTGACAGGCCAGTGATGTTGGTGACCCCAAAGGCACAGGACAAGGATACTGCATGCTAGCAGCCTTCGACCTCAGCTGAACTGGATCACAGCAGAGCTGGAGGCGTGGCAGCCACAGTTATTTTGGGGTCTTCTGAGGGGGGTGGGCATCTCTTAAGCCCCCGCTTCTGCTTGGAAGAAGGCGCTTGTTCCTCCTCCATGGACCCTCCAGGGGCTGCATGCAGTAGGGCCCACGGTACACATGTACAGAAAGAAAGGGGACAGAAACCTGCAGTGAACAAGCGGCATTTGGCAAACAAAGGCGCTGTGCCAGACACTCCCGGGAAGGGAGAGTGTTTAGGGACTCAGAGCTACAAATTGGCACAGTCAGATTAGGTGCTGACATTTATTTATTTCTCATCAGCACGGACACTGTTGCTGGTAATGGAACGGCCGTGCAGTAACTCATGCATGAGATTAGCAGCAGAGGAAGGATGGGAGGGGTGAGTGAGGAGAGCCCGAGGGGGCACTAGGTGTGGCCACTCACTTGTGGGCTTCAGCAGGGCCAGCAGACTGGGGCCTGTGTTTTTAATGTACAGATGGAAAGGGGACTCTGGAGATAGAGTCCAGCTTCCTCACTTTACTGATGGGGAGCAAAGACCCGGGTGGATGAAAGGCCACACCTCAGGGCGCATGGCAATCTGGTGGCAGAGCCGGGGCCAGGATTTAGAGCGGTTGACTTGCCTTTCCGGTGAGCCTTTCCTCTGTGCATTCTTGCCTGCAGAATTGCTAGCAGTGCGGGGAGGACAGAGCACAGTGGACTCACAGCCAGATGGCAATTCCAGCATCACCCAGCTCTTTCTCTCCTTCGTCTCTTCCCATTCAAACCCTCTCTCCTCTCCTAATGAACTTGAGCTCTGTCTGTCCTTGTGGTAATTTCCACCAGCTGTCCCTTTACAGGAGAGAGTGCGTGCGTGTGTGTGCGTGCGCGCGCGTAAACGTGTGCGCACAGAATCGGCGGGGGCCCCGGGTCTGCTGGCTGAGTGGGTCTCCCCGTGAGGCCCTAGACAGCCCTCAGGAGCCCCGCTTATCTCACACCTGTGCCCTGACTGGGAAAGTCTGTCTGGACAAATGGGACTCCATTGTCAGCTCACTCTGGGCGCTAGACGGAAACTGGGTGAGTCAAGGAGGGATGCCCCCTGCCTACTCCCTGCACCCATTCAGCTCCAGGCATTTTCCCCTCATTTATTCATACGAGCGCTGGATCTGGAGCTAAGACCAGATGCGCTTTAGTGAAGGGTTTGGTCCCGTCCTGCGGGAGTCGCTGTCCCAGGGCCTCAGCAGGAGACCCTAACATCTTCTCTTTTCTCTCCTTTCCTGCAGGCCTCAGGGTAGGCTGCTTTATTTAATCCTTCAAGTTGCTCCCACTTACTTTGTCCCTCAGAAAACTTCTCAAGGACTAAGCTCCTGCATGGAGCAGTCTTCTGGCTACCACTTTCCCATCCCCATCTTCACTGACTTCTCTCTCCGCCCTCAGCTTCTTCTGGGTTCCTCCAGTAGATGGGGAAGAAAACCAAAGTTCACCCATGGGGCAGGGGCTCACGCTGGGGTCTCCCGGGCAGACCCAGGAGTGATGCACGGCCACCCTGGGCTCTATTGGCTAGAACCCAGGGGCAGTGCCGCTGCCCCTGGAGTCCCCACCTGCCTCTCTCCTCTCTCTGGGATGCACCACCTAGAACCCTTCTGTTTTCACTT
This sequence comes from Platanista minor, assembly GCA_004363435.1. NCBI lineage: Eukaryota > Metazoa > Chordata > Mammalia > Artiodactyla > Platanistidae > Platanista > Platanista minor. The sequence goes on from RJWK010027607.1 coordinate 12,139, forward strand.
GACTGATTCCTACTCTGCCAGCTCCTAAGTCAGGTTTTGCTTTACTCCAGGGAGCCTCCCCTGAACCCTTAACCAGGAGGTTGCCCCCCTCCTGCCGTATGACGCCCTGTATAGCCTTACAGCCCTCATCTCAGTGTCTACTCTCCTCACCCACCTTTCTCACTAGATCATGCCCTTCTCAAGGCCTAGGCCATAACTTGTCTTTCTGGGGGGTATTTTCCTGGTTCTTAATAGAAATTATAACTTAGAATCTCTTGGAGATTTTTTTAAAATATCTGTGCTTGGACCTTACCTTCAAATAATTAAATCAGAGTCTTCAGAATATTGGGTCCTGATATATTTTTGTTAAAAGCTCCTATATTCATTCAGGGTTGAGAACCATTATAGTAGACGCCTCAGACATGTTTGTTGAACGAATGAACACGTCTCTCCAGCATGTAGGGACGCAGAGGAGATGGGGAAGCACAATGGGGTCCCCCTAGTGCCCAGAAACTCCCCTGGATGGGTTATGCCCCTTTCATGTGGTCTCTGTACATAGAAGTCAATCTGTATCAGCCATTTTTGAAAAACCATTTAAACTTGTTCTGGATATTATAAATTGAACACAATAGAGTCCGTTTCTTCTATTTACAGAACTCGAGGGAAAAGGTGTCTATGTAGCGAAAAAAAAAGTAAATATTTGGCAGACATTTTATTCTAAGCAGTTACTAATTGCCAACTATATGCCTAATGTCCCGTGGGCCTGTGAGACACACGCACAGTGTAAAGGCATGGATTTTCAGTCTAGGTGTGGGAACCAAGCGGATGCACGAGGCAGAGTTTTGCAGATGACTATTTTCTCATGATGCTTTTAAGGCCCACATTACCTGGTACAGATACTTAGAGAGGAAGACAGCGGACCAGGTGCTAATCAGGTGCTAATTACGCAGCACAGAAGTAACGTACAAGGAGTGAGTGGAGGGAGAGATCACCGTGGGCTGTGTCTCAGAGAAAGCTCTGCAGAGGAGAGCGGCCGTGAGTTCAGGCTGGAAGGACGTGCCCACGCAGGGCTGGGTCGGGGAGAGGAAGCCCATCCCGGCCAGAGGGCTAGCGTGCGCAGATTCAGAAACAGCATGTGCGTCTGGACATTTGTAAAGAGACAGGTGTGTGACTAGGACAGGAAGGGTTTGGGGGAAGGAACATGAAATCCACATGTTTGGGGAGGGCGGGCCAGATTAGGAAGGACTTGGGGCCGGAGGTGAGACTGACACCGGGGATAGTGAGTGAGGAGCGTCACTGGCGTGGGACCTGGGACCCCGCGGTAATCATGTGTGAGAGCCGATCGTGACAGCCGTGCGCATGGCAGATGGGAGAGAGCACAGGCAGCAGCGCAGAGGCCCATAGGGATCTGGGTCATGTGGGTGCTGTGCGCATGACCTCATCGGGCTCCCATGCACGTGATGGGGGACGGTGGCAGTGGGGCACTACGCAGCTCCTGAGGGGCCGGGAGCCTGGGCATCTCCAGGGCGGCTGCCCGCAAGGCCTAAACCATGGCTTGGCTGGGTTTCTGAGCTGTTGCCCCGTTTCCCGAGCCCTTAGCATCCTTTCCTCATGTAGCTGGAGGTAATTCGGGGCCCTGGGATTTAGACCTGGGGTACAGCCTCCCTTGGAAGGGGTAGCGGAGTGGGTGCCATGGTGGGTGGGCTCAATGCTATTTTATCACAGTGAATGTCTTCTCAATGTTTGGAGTTTTCTGAGCTTCATGGGCTGAGAAATGGAAGCTCATGTGGTTGGCCACGACTGGGCCTCCCATCCTCTGTTTTGCTGTCGGGCATTGGGCAGCCTCCCGGCCTCGGGCCCCTCAGTCTCTCCGAGGATCTCTGAGGTGCGGAAGCCTGTAGCCTGAGCACACCTGACTCAGCCCACGGTCCATGGTGGTCTCAGGTGGGAGTCCCCCTCTGAAAGCTTCCTCCTTTTTCATATGTAAGACTCGGGGAAAGAGTTTCCCCTTCCCGGAGCCTAGATCCTCAGCAGAGGGCCACTTACTTCCGGGGGTGCTGGATTTAAATGGGCTGGCAAGGCAAGATGCTTCCTGAACCAGGTGACGTGTGTTCTCATTTGTAAAAAGGGGTGAACAGGGCCTTTTATTCATTGTAAAGGCAAGTGATGACAAATGAACATATCTGCTGTGTAGCAGCAGCTCTGTGAGGAAAGCTGTGATTAACGTAGACATTTCTTTCCATCCCTGTGCAGCCCCAAGGGGTTTCTTGACTTCCCCAAGATGCTGGCTAGTCGGGGTCCTTGCGGTGAGCCCAGAGCCTCTGAGGTTCTGAGAGTCCCATCTCCTTCTCCATCAGCACAGACGGGTCTGAGACAGGCTGAGCAGTCCCTGCCATGCCTTTGTGTGGGTTTTTTTATCACTCGGATGACTGGGATTGCTTCTTTATCCAGTGTCCCCTTAGGAAAAACAATACTAATAACCACTACTGCGGCCCAGTTCCCTTTAGGGATGTGCAGTTGTCAGTGTCCTGAGGGACAAAGCACACAGGATTCTGGTTTCCTTACGCTCTGGGACTGGCTCTCCCAAGACCAGACTTCCACCTATTTCTCAGAGGAGCTGCGTGTCCTAAAAGCAGACATATTTTGGGGGCATAGAGGCTTCCTGAATCTCTGAGCTTCCTTTCATGCCCACATCATCCTCTCAGGACCACTGGTCAAAGACAGAGACCCAGGACCACCACCCCGCCCCCTGGAATTCGTGGCAGGGGGAGCTCCCCTCAGAGGTGCGTGTGGGAAGCAGACCTAGTTTGGGAATGTGAAAAGCTGGAGAAGGAAAAAGTGCCTTCTGTAGACACCCCAACCTCTGCAGTTTCCCAACACGTGCTCTCAAAGAGAGAGAGACCTCTTGTGATTATAATTAATACTGATGAGTGATTGGAAATACTTCTCTTTTTAGAAGGCTTGAGGGACAGTCAGTAAATCCCACCGCAAATCGGGGAGCCGGTTTTCTGGGTGAACAGTAGAAACTGTTTCTTTGGTGGTGGAGAGAGACAGAGAGAGGGAGAGACAGTACAAGGCAAAGAGTAGTTTTATCCAAAAAACAAGCAAACCAATGGAAAAGAGCTCCTCTAGGAATTATCGAGCCCGCGGGCCTCATAGAAGAGCCAGTTTTGCACGTTGCTGAGCTGTGTGCTGGTGTAGGGTACACACATGCTACGGTGAAATGAAGTGCCTGACGTTTCATACCCCCGGCCGCCCAGTCCGTGCTGAAAACATAAGCTCTGCCATGTCTCGTGTCTGCCCGGCCTTTGCTCCAAAATCCACCTGATGAGGAGAGCGTGACCCCCTAGCAATGTCTCGGAACTCTCCATTCCTCTCCGGCTGGACCGCAGCCCAGCACACACTGCTGCTGCCTGCTTCCTCCTTGCCTTGGAGCCAGGGCTGGGGACTTTGTGGGTGGAGATGGGGGAGGTGGGGAGGTAGAGCACGGATATCCATCCAGGGAAGCACACGGCTTGCCGGTGCTATAAATTTTCGGAAGTCAGTCTGCACGGGCAGTGTGTGTGCCTGGAGTGGTGAAGGGGTCCGGAGCAGGGAGCAACCCTCGGAGACTTCGAAATTAACGACATCCACAGCACGCCTCCACCTCCTGATTTGCTAGCAAGCGGGGCCACAGAGAGAAGAAAACTCACCTGTATACAGAACCCGTATTTGGCCTAGTTTAAATAATTTTAAATGCAACCGTCAGCCTTAAACTCTGAAACGTGCCTCCAGCAAAAGATAAACACAGAGAAGAGAAGAATGCAGGGTGGGGCAGGGTTGGGGGACCCCAGGGAAGGAGGAAGACATCACAATCTTTAATATTTTTAATCAGCCTGTTTTTCCAAAACAGGAAACATTGTTGCAGGTACCCTTACAGACTATAAATTTTCCGATTTTTGGTGTGTGCTATTCAATGCGAGCGTGAGAGTTCCATTTCAGAGGCTCAGCAAGACTGAAAATCTCTGCTTGGGAGCCGCTGGGCCAATGAAAGCATCAGGTGCAGTAGGCGGGTGGCTCAGCTGTTGACCTGCAAGTGTGAGGGGGCAGCCGACCCGCGGGCGGAAGCCGTGGTCACAGCCTGGAGGCAGGGCGGTGCTGCAGGCCGAGGCCCCCCTGAGGTGGCCCACCCAAGAGGCTGTGCATCATCTAAAGCTGCGGTCCCCAACCTTTCTGGCACCAGGGACCGGTTTCGTGGAAGACAATTTTTCCATGGACGTGGGGTGATGAGAACAATGGCAGGGATGGTTCAGGTGGTAATGCGAGCGATGGGGAGCAGCATTTGAAGCTTCACTGGCCTGCCAGCAGCTCACCTCCTGCTGTGCCGCCCGGTTCCTAACAGGCCACGCACTGGTACCGGTCCGCAGCGGCCTGGGGGTTGGGGACTCCTGATCTAAAGGTCTGCACACCCCCAGTTGTCCCTGTTCTCAGGCTGCAATGGGTGTTTCCACCATCAGACTCAGATCCCTGGGTTTAGACCTCTGTCTGGGAGCTGAAACCTTACTGAGAGCCTTACCACAAAGGCGTAGACCCCGGGGCATGGCAGGGTCTAGAATTTGGTTAAAGGGTCTGTTCCCTGGGAGGAAATGGGCCCCCGAGGTAGGGAAGGCTGCTGAGAAAGACAGAGGCAGGGTCTCAAAACCCTTGGGGTAGGTGCTCAGAGTCAGATGGAACTTGGCTTAAATTCAGGTTCAAATGGAAGCCTGAGCCAAGGGGCTAGGAGGGGAACTGGAAGGGAGGAGTTGGCTTAATTAGCCAGGGCGCTGACGCAATGCAGTTCCTTGCTGGTGGCTGGGCCTGCTCTGGAGGAGGCGTGGCCGCCGTCGGGGCAGGCCTCAGACACTCCTCAACATGGCACATCCTCCCCTCTTTGAATGGTCCGAGACTTCCCTCACTCCCTGTCCTCGGCAGGCATGCCAAAGTCCAGGGCCACCGCTCCTTGCCTGGAGGCTTGGGGGCAGGGTAGACAGCAGGAGAAGTCAGAGGTCAAGTTCAGCTCCAAGGGAAACAAGACTGACTGAGAAGGGAAAGCAGAGCTCAAAAGCAAACCTCAGTATCATGCATAATGTTAACTTGGAACCAAAGAACACCTTGGACTGTGGGGAAGATCCCGCCAGGGATGGATCAACTGGGAACTGGAAAAAGTGCCTGGGGTTGGCTGTGTCGAGGTCACCCATGACCTGGCAACAGCCCTCCTGGGGGAATGGTGGAGACATGCAGATTTGCATAATTTGATGAAGGACCACAGGAGATGTATTTATAGGGTCCAGTGGAGGACAGAGAAGGAAAGCGGGCCCCGACATCCCTGGGGAGCTCCTTCCCCAAACTCTGCCGACCAAGGTCCCAGCCCTCCTTCCAGGCCCATCATAAAAGCCACATCCCCTCCATGAATCGGCCGCCACCTACCTTCCCTCTCATCCTCTCCTACTCAATCGGACTGATTCACTTTATTTTTACGATGCTTTTCGTGTTACTGTTTCCACTGCTTGTTCCTGTCGACATTGTAAGCAGCTTAAGGAAAGGGGCTGTGCCTTATGCATTATTCACATTCTATGTCACTTCTGCACCTGGCACCTTACCTGGAAAAGCCAAGCCAGAAAGTGTTTGCCGAGCTGAATGTTGAGAGTTGTTACCAACCTCAGGCTCCCCCTTCCCAGGGCTGTCTTGACTGGGTTGTCAAATGCTAGAGCAACGGTTCTCAAAATTTTTTTCCCCAAATCACCAGGAGGGTGATTATTGGAACACAGATCGCTGCGCCCCAACCCTGAGTTTCTGATTCAGTAGGTTGGAGAGACCCAGGAATTTTCATTTTTAACAAGCTCCTACTGATACTGAGGATTCTAGTTCAGGAAAACCACTTTGAGAACCACTGCCCCAGAGCTGGAGTGTGATTTCTTTCAAGCATGTCTATTACTTGACCTCCCTGGAGAAGGTGCTTTATCTCTTTGAGCATCTGGTCTGGCTGCATGGGAGAACGCACATGCAGTTAACTTTACCAGTACTACACCGGGCATCAGCCTCCTGCACAGAGCAGGGAGCAGACATCTGCCTGACCATCGGAGATGAGGCTGGATATCTGCATCCTGGACCTACTGAGATCGAGGGCCACAGACCCCTTGCACTCACCGGTAAGGCTGCCAAATACGTAGGGGAGATTCTCCCACACCTTCTCTGCAGCTTCATCACCCAGGTTCTGAAACGGCATGTGGCTCCTGAAGATACGTTTGAAGTTATCTTGTAGATTCGTTCATATGCACATCACTGAAGGCCTAAACTCTATGTCTATCTATATGATTGTTGAGAACAGGAAGTAGGCCATATTTATTCTGGATATTCAGAACCTTAGCTGTTACGTGGTGCCTACTTTTAAGAAGAAAGACTATAGTAAAAACGTATTACTAGGACGACTATGAGCACTTGGAAAGGAAAGGATACTCACTAGATGAAAGCACCAGCTCACTGCCACAAAGCCCTAGCAGCCCAATCTCATTTCCTTTTTATAACAAGTTACTTGGGAAATTTGGTAGACATCACTTTTTAAATTTAAGTGTGGCATTTCCCAGGGTCCTCATGATGTTCCCAGGTGGTGGGTGGGTTTGGACTCCATAGTGTTCTGAGTAACGGATCAGTGTCAACCTGGAAAGAGGCCTTCGTCTTTGACCCTGTCCTGTTTGACATTTTCACCAGCATTAGATGAAGAAACAGCAGGCACACAGATCACACTTTCACCTAATTCAAAGCCGAGTTGGATAGTTAATAGTCAGCATGACAGAACTGAGTTTCAAAGGATCTTGACAAGCTCAGGAAGTGGGCCAGGTTTTGAAAAAATGGAACACTTATCTCAAAGCAGTAAAAAGAAGGAAGGCTCAGTAGCAGAACTTTAAAAAACGTTTAGGAATTTTAGTTGCTAGAAAGCATAACGTGACATTAGTGCAATGTAACTTCCCCAGAAGTTGATATATGAGACCGTATTAATAGACCAATAGCACCCAGGACAAACTGCATTTGCAGCACTATAAGCAGTTAGGGATTCAGAGGCAAACAGAATCATAGCCAAGCAGCCTCGATGATGAATAGGCTGTGTAATGTGTCTCGTGATTCTTAGGTTGAGTTATGGAAGGAAGTGAGGGAGCTTAGCTTCACGCCTAGAGAGAAAAAGGCTGAAGGAAGACCCACTGATTGTCTTCAAATACTTTGAAATGTCTCATGTAAATTCCACTTATTTTGAATGGCCCCCAAAACCAAATGTAAGATCGATGGATGAAGTAATAGGGTAACGGACTTTGGCTTAAGACAAAGATGGAGATTCTAGTATCCAGATTGTCTATAGGTGAAATAATAATAACAATGATAATATCGATGATGCTGGTGATGATGATGAAGTGAGCAACAACTCCTGCAGGCTCATTAAGCACATCGTACTCCAAACACAGTGCTTGATTCCACTAGACCCTCAGGATGGTGAGCTGACATCACTGGGAAAAGGCAGCCATTGGGTGAGCAGTGATGTTGCAGAGGAGCTTTGAGTATCAGGAGGTCGAACAAGATGACCTGAGGTTCTGGAAATATTGGAAATATAGTGCCTTTTTTTTTTTTTTTTTTTTTGCGGTACGCGGGCCTCTCACTGCCGTGGCCTCTCCCGTTGCGGAGCACAGGCTCCGGACGTGCAGGCTCAGCGTCCACAGCTCACGAGCCCAGCCGCTCCGCGGCACGTGGGATCTTCCCGGACCGGGGCGCGAACCCGCGTCCCCTGCCTCGGCGGGCGGACTCTCAACCACTGCGCCACCGGGGAAGCCCAACACAAAATATTTTTATTCTTCAAATATTTTATATTTTTCCTCTGGATGTTTTCAAGTGTAAGGGAAATTGTGAAGGTGAGGGTGTTGGTTGTAAAATCTCCCCTTGCCCCACATCTGAGTGAGGGGCTGCCTGTGAGCCAGAATCTATGGGTGTGCCTGCAGGTGATCACTGCACGTTGTATTGCTTACACACAATCAATGTGTTGGTTGCTTATAACCAATCATACGCCAAGGTGACCTGGGTTGGCCGGTGCACTCCCATCCCACCTCCCTGCTGTGATGGAGTGGCTGCCACTCAGTCAGCAAGTTGGCACCATGGGGATGTACACATTCCTAGAAAAGCATCCCACATAACTTTGCAGTTTCAATGTCGTTATAATGCCCAGCACCTACTGTATTCAACGATTTGGGGTTGGTTAAAAGAAGATTAGAAAAGAACTAAAGAAAAATCTCTGTAGAACTGACCTTAAGAGATGTGAGAGATCAAATACAGAGAGGTTCAAGTTAAACCTGCCCTCACCTTGTACCCCAGCAAGCCCGAGAGGAACAAGGACCCGGGTTCACACACACACCTGCGTGTGAATATCTGTAACAGCTTTGTAATAATTTCCCCAAGCTGGCAACAGCCCGAATATCTTTCAGTGGGCGAGCAGATTAAAAAACTCAGGTACATCCTCACGATGGGATACTACACAGCAGTAAAAAATAAGGGACTTCTGATACACAGACCACCATGGCTAAACCTGGAATGCTTTATGCTAATCCAAAGAGGCCAGACCCAAAAGGCTAAAGACTATGATTCCATTCACATAACATTCTTGAAAGGGCAAAACTACAGTGGCAGAAAACAGGCTGGCCTTGGGGGAGAAACTGACTACACAGGAGCATGAGCAAACTTTGTAGGTGATGGAAATGTCCCATACCTTGATTACAGTGGTGGTTACATGACCGTATGTTCATTAAAACATGTAGAACTATACACTAAGAATGGTGAATTTTACTCTTGTAAGTTATACCTCACTTTAAAAAGCAAACAACAGGGCTTCCCTGGTGGCGCCGTGGTTGAGAGGCCGCCTGCCGAGGCAGGGGACGCGGGTTCGTTCCCCGGTCCGGGAAGATCCCACATGCCGCGGAGCCGCTGGGACCGTGAGCCACAGCCGCTGAGCCTGCGCGTCCGGAGCCGGTGCTCCGCAACGGGAGAGGCCACAACGGTGAGAGGCCCGCGTATCGCAAAAAAAAAAAAAAAAAGCAAACAACAACACAATGGAGGCTGATGAGGACTGGACTAGTCTCAGAGGAGGTGGAATAAAAAGTGGGCTTTGAGTTGGTGAATTATGTTCAGCTGGAAAGAGGGATGGACTATTGCCACTTGAATTCTGTGTTTCTTTTTCCTGTGTTCTCTTTTCGCTGGTGTCCAGTTGCTGCCTTTCATCCTGCACCAAGCAGGTCCCTTCCCAACCCAGCAGTGGACAGCTCTCCCAGGGCCCTGCCAGTGGCACCATCCTCTCCAGAGGGTGGGCAGCCTGAGGCCTGAAGCTCCCTTCCTTCCCGCTGCATCCTGAGGGACTCAAAAGGTTCACCCCGAATTACGAAGGGCCACTGGCCTCTGCCTGAGGAACAGGTGGGGGTCAGAAGAGGCTCTCACTATTTCAAAGTTTCAAGTACAATTTCTCCTCATCCTCTTCAAATATAGTCGAGAAATGGCCAACCCAGGCCTTTCAAGAACTGGGCTCTAGGCCCAGGTTTGCGTTGAGGTCTGTGCGTTCACCTCTCCAGCTTCAACTTTCCCATCTGGAAAAAGATTATAAAAAGATGGCAAAGTGTGTGAGGGCCTTCCTGGCACCATCCTTGTGTCCTCAGCACAAGCCTTGCTCCTGGCACTCACTTTCTCCCGCGTTCCTCCAAGTGGTGCCGCCAGGCACATACACCAGGATCCCTGGAAGGGTAGACGCTGCTCCAGGGGATGTGGCAGGGAGCATGTGTCACCAGAGGTCATCACCCACAGCAGCGGGGCACAGGGGAGCGTTGGCACCCTGGCTCTGCCCCTCATCTTGTGACCTCAGTTTTCACAGCTGAAAGTTGCAGATAATCACCTGTACCCTGCTGAGTGGTTGCTGAGGACTAAACACTGAGGATGAGTGTGTTAGGCAGGCATGGAGTATTTAATAAATAACAGCTGCTAATATGTGTCATTATTATTTTTTAACAAATTAAGAATTTATTTTATTATATAATCAAAGAATACAAACTTAGAATATCTCCAAGCCTAATTGGATGAATCTATTATCATCCATTATTTTCATCACTTTCTTTTTTTTTAAATTTTATTGAAGTAGAGTTGATTTACAGTGTTGTGTTAGTTTCAGGTGGACAGCAAAGTGATCCAGTTATACGTATACATATATTCATTCTTTTTTAAATCTTTTCTCATATAGGTTATCACAGAATACTGAGCAGAGTTCCCTGTGCTATACAGTAGGTCCTTGCTTCTTATCTATTTTATATAGAGTAGTGTGTGTACATTAATCCCAAGCTTCTAGTTTATCCCTCCCCACTGCATTTCCCCTTTGGTAACCATAAGTTTGTTTTCGAAATCTGTGAGTCTATTCCTATTTTGCAAATAAGTTCATTTATATCATTTTTTAAAAAATTAGATTCCACATACGAGTGATATCATATGACATTTGTCTTTCTCTGTCTGACTTCACTTAGTACGATCATCTCTAGGTCCATCCACGTGTAGTATGATTATTATTATCATTAACGTCAAAGGGATAACAGTCATTATCTGAAAAACAGTCCAACACACCAATATGCCAGTTATCATCTACCTGCAAAACTGACCCTTATAAACATTCTCCTCTCTGACCCTTCCTTTGATGCTGGGGTGGCAGTCTGATTCCCAGCCTCAGTCCCAAACCAACTTGGGCTCCGAATCCTGGAGGCTCAGGGCTGCACACTCATCTGGCAATGGCTCTGGGGGATCCAGGCCGGGAGGAGAGGATGGAGCCTGGAGGCTGCAGCTGTGGCAGCTTCTGGCTTCCAGAGATTGATTTATCACCAGGTTGCTGATGAATGTGTGAGAAACACTGGTGATAAAACAGCACGAGCCGTAATTAAAGTAACAGCTCCTGTGCTTTAAACCCTGTTTACGTGGGGCTTGGCTTTCTAGGCAGTTTCTCGTCTCCCGCTTTAGGACAGAGTGTTTCTTCCGTCTGGAGACTTTGGTTAGAGCACTGCTGAGCATGAGGAAGGCGCCAGGGACCAGGGACCGAGGAGGACAGAAGCTGGTCCTTGATTACAGCAGGTCCTGCAGCCCTGGCCTGGTGTGAATGCCTCCTGAGAACAGGGACTTGCAAACACGCTGCAGAGCTGGAAACTTTGGGGAACCAAAGAACTATGAATGTCAAGGAGGGACATCGTCTCTTCCAACAGCTGCAGTGACCAACAGGAAGAGGGGCGTGCATCATAAATCCATCACTAAATCCGCTCTTGTTGGCAGCCGGGCCCAAGCTGAGTGGCGTGTTTCTGGGGATAAATGCCGAGGCTTCACGCAGACTTTGCCCGAGTCTCTAAAGCCAGCCCCACTCTCTGGGTTTCCTTCTCTCTTCCTGGCTCCCCCCTTCCTCTTTCCTCTCTTTTCCTAACTGCCCCTCCCCTACTCTCAATTTGGTCAAAGTCCTGCAGACTCAAGACACTGTGACACCCCAAACAGGCACACAAATCAGGATGTCTTTTGACAGAATCCTGGGAACCAGCTGTGCCCTCTGAGAGGCCAAGATGTCCTTCTGGCAGCCAAGAACCACGTTCTGGCAAAGACTCAGGCAGAATTTCATCTATCAATGTCCAACCAGGGCTACCAGGGTCAAGGGTAGCCACAAGTCATGGTTTAAAAATTGGTCAAATAACTTGCCTGCTTTTCCTAAAAATCTCAAGCCCCTGAACACATCCTACTGGGTGATACCTTCCTGGACCAGGTCTCCAACTGTCACGTTTACCCATTGTTTCCACTACCTGGATTCAAGGATGAGTGGTACGAAAACCTAGGGGGAGGGCTTCCCTGGTGGCGCAGTGGTTGCGAGTCCGCCTGCCGAGGCAGGGGACACGGGTTCGTGCCCCGGTCCGGGAAGATCCCACGTGCTGCAGGGCGGCTGGGCCCATGAGCCGTGGCCGCTGAGCCTGTGCGTCCGGAGCCTGTGCTCCGCAACGGGAGAGGCCACAACAGTGAGAGGCCCGCGTACCGCAAAAAAAAAAAAAAACAAAGGGGGAAATGATACACATAGACACCCATATGCTGTACTAGGTCTGGCCAATCCCCACTCTTCCCCAATGGTGGATAAATCCCAAGAATGTATGACCGCAGAACGACTTATCTTTGGCCTTGGTGTATGTTAGGCAATTAATGTGTGGTGGCATCACCTTCCTAATTAGGCTCTGCTCGGCTGATAAATGAGCTTGTGTCCCTTGAATACATCCCAGCTGGATGGTGAGGCTGAGCTGCAAACAGACGGTCCCACAAATGGGTGGCGGGCTGGATCACCACCTGGACTGCGGTTCCCGTGCACAGTTACTGCTTCAACTGCAGCCTACACTTTCTCTGCATTCCAGACTGGATGAGGGAATGATAGACTGAATCAGACTAGAATCTGAGAAGACTCCAGCGGGCCATGCACTAGGAATAACCTGCTGGATCAGGAAGCCGTGATGGAGGCGATGCCTGCCAGGAGAGAGCCGTGGCACCCACGTTGCCGGTTTAGTGCAACCTGTTCTATTCACAGTCAAAATCCTTGTCACCTGTGGGATCCATTGTGCCCAGGTCCTGTGGCCTAAGACCTTGGGACCTGTGTATTAATGCAAGGTTTCTTGGGTGCTGTGATTTCACAGAGCAGAGCACAAACTCTGATGGAAAGTCAATAAAGTATTAAATTCCATAGCCAACACTGTCTTTCCCTTCTCAGAATTCCAAACCAAGCTATCGTTAGCACAGACGGACAGGGAGAGGTACTCCCACCTGAATGCACCAGAGCAACCCGCAAAGCCTGTTTCTGCGGGTCTGTGTGTGAGGAATTGTACCTAGGCTGGTAGAAAAGGCCTGTGGTGGTTCCCTGACCATTCCTGGTATCACAAAGCCCTTGTCTGTCCTCCAAAGCCCCAGCAGCGTGGCCTGGTGGTTGCTAATAACCAACAGATGTCTGGTGAGCACTGGGGGTATCAGCCTTTGAGCTACCGTATCACCAAGCAGGGCTTTCAAGCAGGGCAGGATATGTGTCTGTCAGGCTCCTATAAGCTGTTGTCCAAAGCCATCACCTTTGGCACATTCAGCAGACAGACAGCCACAGGGGAGCAGGTGCGTGATGTCTTCCCCCCAGATTCCAAAGATGCCTGACAGCCAAGGATTCTGCCCATGAAAGGAGCCCAGGGGAGAAAGCAAGGGAGAGAGGAAGGGAGGGAGAAGACAGAGAAGGAAGTGTGAACAAGAGAAGTGGGGGTATTTTCTGAGCTGAGAGCCATGATTCATTAAGTACTTCCTAAGGACCAGGCCTTGTGCAAAGTTGTATCTCATTTAATTATTAGAGCAAGCTTATTACAATGGGTGTTATTATTGTCACCACTTTATAGCTGAGGAAACTTACATGCTGAAAGCTTAAGCAACTGCCTTAGGATGTGTAAAAGTAGTCACTGCAGCTGGCGTGAGGCTTAAGGAATTGTGAAGGTTTGGGAAAAGTGACAACTGAATCCTAATCTCAGTTCTTGGGAACCCACACTTCCCTGGAGCTGTGCAGGCCTGTGCTGGTTCTTCCCCAGGCTCCGCCACATGAGAACCACTCTCCTCTCTCTCTCTCTCTCTCTCTCTCTCTCTCAGGTGTTGTGCAGCACAATTAGTTAATGCTTATAATGTGCTTTCAACAAGGAAAGCGCCGCTGAAATTCACAGCATTGCTAACCCCTTGGTGACTACATCTATAAATTCCCTCCTTTCCATGGAAATTAGGCGGCTGAGTATATCGTGGCTCCAAATCACTGCAGTTGCTGATAGAGCAATAGAATTAAATATAAAACTAATATATTTACAAATGAGACAGGTTATTTGAAAGCAAAATCACAAAGCAGTGATTTCTTCTTTCCTTGTAAGTTATTTTCTTAGGGTTGGGGATTTGTAGGATTATTCCTCTTGGACACTGTGCTTTCACATCTCCTTCAGGGGAGACACCAGCATTGGCCGACTCTGCGGTTCATGTCACACACAGACACACACGCACACAGACACCACACACACATACATGGACACACACACACCACACACACAGATACACACACACCACACACACAAAGACACACCACATACACACTGCACACACACACACACACACACAT